>JAIOTZ010000399.1:0-55584 GCA_023374045.1 Limonium bicolor
GGTGGCTTATACAGCTATGATCTCAGGTTGGCAAAGGAGGGAAGATCAGATGATGCTTTAGATTGTATGATGAGATGAAGGATGCTGGTATCGTCCCTGACAACCGTGTTTATGCCTCACTTGTTGGCAGCTTTCATTCAGATAAATCTGACGAAGCAGTGACTTAGGATCACATGAAGGCCCATGAATGGGCTTTTCATGACCGCAAAGGTAAACTCATTCTAAGCTTGAAATGCCATTGGCGACTTGTCTTGGATAGCTTCTATGGAATGGCAACGCTTCTTGTGGCACATTGAGGCAAGCTGTTTGAGCTTTCGAATGGTTACTTGTGTTGTTGAACCACTCACCCTTCACTTCACAAAAATTGAAATAGAGCTCTGCTAAACCTTCAAAAAATGGAGATTTGCGAGCGCCTCTTACGTCCAGTAGCGCAAAAAGGGGAAGGGGTTGGATCATGAAGTGCTGTGTGCTTCCTCGCAGCCTCCTTCCTCCTCATCTCCCTGATCCTTGGTTATAGTCTCTGTCCTTCCTGCAGTGCAGAGCTATAGTCTACATTGATATCGTTATTCTCTCAGAGGTGTGTTTTTGACTGCTTCAGAGTGGAAGAGCCTCAAATCCAGTTGCTTGCTACCTTTCACATCTTCTGGTTGTTGCCTGGTTGCTCAGTTTGTGGGTTTAGCTTATTTGGAGTTTTTTTTCTTCTAATTTGTTATTGTTCACACTGTTCACACTCCTTTTGCACATTTTCGTTTCAGTTTCATCAATGCACCCCATTCATTTTAGAAACTTGTACACTTATTATGAAAAATAGAAAAATGACGCATGTACCTATACTTTTTACTTTTTCATCTAATAATAATTTTTTATGTTGAATAGTAGGGCTAAAAGTGGAAAAAAGTGTGTTAAAAAGCTAGAATGACATATATTTTTGAACAAAAATCACTCCCTAAAATAACAGATATTAATTAACGAAGTGAGTATCTTTCTTTAAAGGGTAGTAGTACATACTCTAGTAGTTCGGATATTCTTTCCCCCTATGGTTGTGGTATGCAGTTTTTGTCAGGTTCTGATAGGGTTTAAGAAGTACTAGGTAATGTTGATAGGAATTAGAGAGTTACAAGTACGTCCTACTGAAGAATCCTGTAAGAGGTCAAAATATATTCAATTGATCAATACCTTAAAACAAAACTCCCCTCTAATAGATACTCCTACTCAACTAAATATTTGTCGTGCATTAATAACAAGTTTCTCACACTAATAAATATCATGTAGTGAACTATTGATAATAAATCCTAAAGATAATATCTAAACCTTAACTACTTTTGTTTAATGTCTAAAGATAAATATCTAAATCATAACTATAAAGTCAATATTCCCAATCTTCCTAAACCGTTACTACTCCTTTTTGATACCTTTTACCCTTGTAGACTTCATCATAAAACTTAGGGAAATTTTACAATATACCCCCGAGGTTTACCCGTTTTTTTATGAAATACCTCTCAGTTTTACAAATCATTATCATATACCCCTCAAGTTTACTTTATTCTACGATATACCCCTCCGGCCGTTAAAAACGTTGACAGACGTTAAATATATATTTGTTATACCCTATTACCCTCTTACCTCTTAAAAGAAAAAAACCTAAAAAAAATTGAAAACCCAGCCGTACTTACCTATCGATCTCCATTACCCGACGTATGTTCCCCTTCTTCCCCATTCAACATCCACCCCATTCACTTGCCATTCACCATCCATCCCATCCATCCACCCCATTCACGTTCAATTTCAGTTTCATATTCCGCGCACAGGTATAATTTCTCATCCCACTGCATATCATTCCACTTCTCCCGTATCTTCACCATCATCCCCATTTAATCGTTCAATTTTAGTTACATATTGCCGCACACAGGTATATACTTCTCCTGGTGAAGTATTTGATTCGTTTACTTGGCATTTGAATCTCGGCCGCTAGAAAATCGGTCCACAAATTCTTGATCCTTTTACTAAAGGTATGTGGTTATACATGTCATTCCCTCACTCTCTCAAAGGCTTAGGGTTACGTTTTTAGTTATTTGAACTGATAAATAGTGACAACAGTATATACTAGTTATTTTACTGCTTAAATTTGTTTAGTTTTATAGAACTCGAAAGTAATATTGTGGCTCTGTAAATTTCTTGTATGTCTGAAGAGGTAAGGATATGGTTGGAGTCGTACAGTACATTTATGAGAATTAGCTTATATTCTCTTAATTAAAGACTTAATTTTTTTGATAATTTGGGCATAAGTCATATTATTAATAAAAACGCGGATGGGTTGTGAACGGGCCTCATTAAAACCTCCCTAAGCAAAACCCAATGGGAAAAAGAGTACCCACCGCATCCAAATACAAGCTTAGGGACAGTCAAACTATTACAACCTGAACAGGAACTAACACAACTATTTGAAAAACACATAGCTCCCAACAACACAAGTTGCCCAAACAAAAGATAACCCACAAAAATAATAAGAGCTCACAACCTTCCTAAACGAATAAACCTAGCCTATCATGGGAAAAGGCGCCACAGGCCCAATCATAGGCCAAGAGAAGCTACAAACCTTGCGGGCCGCAACCCTCAAGATTAGTCCACTCAAGAATTAACACCCAGCTACCAACACCCCCTTAGTCCTTTGCATCTATATCATAGATTGGATTTGATTGAGGATGTTAGCCTTGGTAAGATTTGGATTTGGAACTTGACATCCCAATTGAATTAAAAGGTTTACACATTCTTCCGCTTCCTTCTCGGCATTAACAATTTTCCCTTTCTCATTCCTTGCTGGAGCTTCTGGGGTACACTCAGCCAAATGTGTCCCTGTTTTCGACCCCCACTTATTGGGTTCCAAAGTAGATCGGGACGCTGCCAGAGTCTCAGAAGCAGATATAATATTCTCGATTTGATGTACCTCCAGTGACGGGTCCCTCTCAGAGTCGTCTTTCCAGCCTCTTCCGTTCCTCGTACAAGACTGAACCGTCATCTCATCAAAGAACGTGTCAAGAATAATTAATTCTTCTTCCTCCTCTTCAATATTTATCTGCACCTGAGGAGAAATAAGTCCTGTATCATCAATATTATTGTCGGTCACTTGCGGTCGCTTCTGTTCACTGGCAGAGGACGCCGGCGCTTCTGTTCACAGCTGAGGGGTATTTTGGTCATTTTGTGAAGTTGAGAGGTGTTTGGATTCTTTGGTAGAATTGAGGAGTTTTCGTGTTTATGAAGTTTGGATTTTAGAATGGTCAAATTTTTGAGGTGATTTAGGAAGTCGAAAGTGTTGATGGAGTATGAAAGAGGATATTTGGTTTACAGGTGTTCGGGTTTTGAAGATGTTTCAGGTTTCTGATCACTAAGGTTGTTCGGGGGCATTTAAGAATAAAGGGTCCTATGTTAGCAAGACTGGTGACTTCGAGTTTGCTTAAGAAAGGATTGAGGAGTGCTTAGGGGTTTAAGCTCTGATGAAAGGGTTGGGTTGATTTGTTCAGAATTGCCTCTCTTAAAATTTTAAAACCAAAAATCATTTTTATTATAAAAAGGGCGGATAATCCCGAGGGATTACCCTATGAACCCCTTCGAACACGACACTTAACTAATAATAAGTACCGAGGCTCGAAAGATGGGGCAATGAATTTATATCGAAAAATAGGATTCAGAGAGAAACACTATGAATGAGATGTTCTCGGTCAAACCCTAATAACGTCTCTAACTCCCGGATTTTAAAACGTTAAAAACCAAAAACATTTGAAATCGAGCGGAAGGGAGTTAGACGATTCTAAAATCCCGGCTGCAACTAGGAAGGTCGTTACTTCCCTAGCACCCTGCCTTGTAAAAATCTAGGCTGCAGTTAGGGGAGGTTTGTCACCCTAATGCCCCGTCTAAAGAGATCCAGACTGCGACAAGGGAGGTTATGACCCCAGTGCCCCGCCTAGGATTTTTATTTTAGAAGAGGGACAAGTGATGTCTAACCAGGAAGAAAACGTTTTTGAAGGAGTTAGACATTCCATGTCCCCTGAAAACGGCTTATTTTTGAGTTTGAAAGCTGAGTTGGAAAATGTTTGGAGTTTTTCGGAATTCTCGATGAAGAAACACTGATTTTGAGAAATGTTTTTAGGAGGAAACTTTCTGTATATGTGAGAAGAACTTTCTGCTTGTTGAGAAGAGTTTTCTGTGATGTGAGAAGAGTTTTTCCTTTAAAATTCCACAAAATGGTTTCTTTGAAAGCTTGATGAAATTTGAATAAAGAGATGGTTTAAAATTGAATGAAATCAACAAATTGAGAGGGGATTGGATGCATTGTAAATGGTCTTGAACGAATTGAATTCAGCTGAATGAATCAGGTTTGAGTTGAGGTCGGGTTTGAATTGGATTGAGGTTCGGGTTTGGTCAAAGTTGGGTCAAGGTCAACGCTTTTTGGTCAAGGTCAATGCTCTTTGGTCAAGGTCAACGTTTCCTTTTTTTGGTCAAGGTCAATGTTTTTTGGTCAAGGTCAACGTTTTTGGTCAAGGTCAACGTTTTTGGTCAAGGTAGACATTTTTTGGTCATGGTCAACATTTGGGTCAAGGTTTGATTTTTGTAGACTTGGGTTGATTTTTGGTTTGATTGGGTATTGGGCCGAGTTTTGAGATTGGGCTTGGTAATGGCCCGGGCTTGGTAATGGGCAGGGCTTGTATTGGGTCGGGCTTGTATTGGGCCAGGCTGAGGAATGGGCCAGGTAGAGTAATGGGCCGGGTAGAGTAATGGGCCAGGCTTGGATTTGGGTCGGGCTAGGATTTGGGCGGTTTTGGATATTAGGCCAGTTTTCGAAGTGGGCTGGTCAAAGAAGTGGTGGTCTTGATGGAATTGGGCCCCGACTTGGGCTTTGGGTCGATTTGGGATGGGCCTTGGATTGGGCTTGGGCCTCGGATTGGGCTTTAGTCAAGATTTGGGCCAGATTGGGCCTTAGTTAGGCTTTTGAGTTAGGCTGAAGATTATTTTTGAGCTGAACTGGGCCTTGGGCCGATCTATAGGCTTGGGCCGGTTTGCAGGCTTGGACTAAGTTGTGGGCTTTAGGCTTGGACTGTGGGCTTTTGGGTTTGGGCCGTGGGTTTTGGGCTTGGGCTGTGGGTTTCGGTTTTGGGCCAGGTTGTGGGTCACTAGTACAAAAAACGTCTATTTCGGCGCCCCTATTTCGGCGGTTGTAGATAAAACCGCCGAAATAGGAGCCCGAGATGTATTAGGTGTGTAGAAAGGGTCTATTTCGGCGGTTCCTAGACGTGAACCGCCGAAATAGGCCATATTTAATAATTAAAAAAATAAAGGACCTATTTCGGCGGTTCCTTACGCGAAACCGCCGAAATAGGTTTTCTATTTTTCCTTTTTTTTAATTTAATCATCTATTTCGGCGGTTCTTTGTTAGGAACCGCCGCCGAAATAGGTCTCTTTAATTATTTTTTTAAAATATGGCCTATTTCGGCGGTTTCTAACAAGAACCGCCGAAATAGGTCGTTTTAATTAACCCCCCAGCCCGCCTCGACGCCATTACGGTTTCATTAACACACAATTAACCCCTCTTCTCTCTTAAGCGCCGGCGATTTCGGTAAACCTCCGACGCAACCACCACCTGTCACCGTCGCCTCCTCCTCCTCCTCCAGTCTTCGCCGAGTGTCGCGCCGCCGGTGGTTGTGGCGTCGGTGGTGTCGCCGCCCTCCTCTCGCCCAGCAAACAAAAGCGCGCGAGGTAAGAACCCTAACTTCATTTCAGTTTCGATTTTGTTTATTTAATTGTTAATTTGTTGTTAAAATTGATAGATTGTTGTTAAATTGTGATTGTGGATGATGATATTTATTGTGTGTGTGAAATCTTTGCTAGATTTGGTTGTTAAACTATTAAATTTATGTATGCACACAAGGTGTTCGATGAAATGTCCGAGTGAATTTTTGTGCTGTTTTTTGCCCTTCTTTTAAGTATAGTTAGGTTAGCTTATTTGGGCTAGATTTTTTATGCTTATATATGGGGTGGAACAATGTTTGAGCATTATTTGTTTAAGTATAGTTAGGTTAGCTTATTTGTCCACTTAAAATTACTTGTTAATTCACATTCATAAGTAAATATACATTGTAAATATACATTGTTAAAGTATAGTTAGGTTAGCTTATTTCCAGAAGCGTTATACTAAAAAAAATTCTTATTGTGCTTGTTTGAATGAGCTAACGATAATGTTTATAATTTACATATTTGATTATGATATTATATTATCGTTAATACAAGAGTGTGATGCATAAGTGGTATATTGAAAATTATGGATAACATGTTAAACATGAAAAATACAATTTAGGTTGTTATGTAAGTTATAGTTTGATCTTGTCATTTATGAGTTGTTATGAACAACTTCATTCATTGGTAAAAATACTAATAAACATTCGGTAGTGTATATATATATGAGTATTGTATATTCGTTAAGTTTAATATAAAATTATTATAATTGATCTGAATGTTGTTCAATCTTTATGCGTTGCCTCTGTAGAGATTGGTGTTGCTACACGCGTCTCGCACGCCCGATTGAGAAGAGGGGCTGAAAACAATTCATTTATGAACCGGTTTTTTTTTAATTTAACTCTTCATTCTCTTCATTCACTGTAATATAATCTAACTTATCATTTTTCCTTTTGTGTCTCTACAGATAAATACTTAAGGAGCTTCTTTACCATTTGATGGTAGATTGAAAGCGGAGCGGAGAGCAATTCATTTTCGAACCGGTAATATAATCTAACGTATCATTTTTCTCTTTTGTACTTTGTATTTGATTTCCACAAATTATTGGAATTTCGTTTGATGAATGAATTTGGTATATATTAGTTTGGTTTATGATTGAAATTTGTGTTGTTGAATAATTGGTGAATGCTTAATAATAGGCATAGTTGTGTCTTTATTTTACTTTGTATTTATTTCCACAAATTATTAAAATTTGTTTGATGGATAAAGTTGGTATTAGTTTGATTTGTGATGGAAATTTGTGTTGATGAATGGTTGGTGAATGCTTAATAATAAGCATGGGATAGGTAAAATTATGCAAAAGTCATGCCGTTTTTTTTTAAATCTCTTCGTAATTAATTGTTTGATGTATGTGTATATGTCTAACAATATCTAATTTTTTTTATCAGGTCCGTTATTCACCTCTCTTGTTTCCCGCCTTCTTCCATTACTTTCCTCTTTCCTCCTCTGTGCACAAGTAAGTAACTAAACCTTATTTTTTGTTTAATAAATGCAATTATGTATTTAAATATAAGTGCTAGTACATAATTTAGCTTCATTCCCTATTTGTTGATGCATTTCTTTTTTAATTTATTTTTTGTTGCTCCCTTGCAGAGACATATCAGAAGTGGTATTGCTGCATCTCTCGCACAGAAGCCTACCTCTCAGGCACCAGTCTCCCCTGTCCATAAATCCTTAAAAAACAAGTACGTATTCTAACTCTCGATTCTTTGTTAATCTGTAAACCGGTTTGAACTTATACAGTGGAGAATTGAAAGCGTTGATTTGATGATCTGAATTTGCAATTGGTTTTCAGTTAGCTAGTAAAGAATTGATTTATTTTAATTGTTGGTTTCTGCCATTGTTGGAATGTTTGTGGTTGTGATGACTTTGGTGAGTGCTGAATAATAAGCACGGGATGTGTACAATTATGCAAAGGTCATGCCAAATTTTTTGTAGAAAAAGTATTCGTAATATTGTTTTAAACACCGGTTTCTGTTTTAGAAGTGCAACAATTTCTTAAATTTAAAATGGTAGTTTATTTTGTGTTTGCAACCTTAGAGTTAGGCTAGACTAATTGTCAATCATCCCAGTCATGCTCCATTAGGAAATAAACATGTGCAACTTAATATAGGCCATATTCTACAAAGGATCTAACTCACACCTGTGATCTGTTGCACATGTAGTATGGAGCGTGACTGGATGTATGGTGATAGAGGCGAACATTTTGACAAAATGCTGAAAGAGTTTTGCAAAGCTGCAGTGCAACACAAGGACAGGACAAAGGCGGAGAAAATTCCATGTCCTTGTGTTGATTGTGGTGTGGTTAGACATTATTCAAGCATCAACCTCGTACAACTCCATGTGAAGACCCGTGGTTTCATGCCACATTATACAAAATGGATTTTTCATGGAGAACGTGTTGAAGATAATGCTTCATCTTCCTACAGTCACGATCGGTGTAACTCAAGAACCGAGCAGACATTCGATACTACTAACGAGTCAGAACTCCCAAGCGCTTCCGGAGTCAATGTTGACAGTGAGTCGACTTATCATGATGAACAAATTGACGAGATGCTTGGTAACGTTGAGGATAACTTTGTCGACCGGCCGGATGAGTATCAAAGGTTGTTGGACGCATCCAAAACGGCGTTGTATCCTACTTGCACTAAGTACACGAAATTGACAGCTATATTGAATTTGTTCAACCTGAAGGGAAGATATGGATTGAGTGACAAAGGTTTCACGGCATTCCTCGAGCTGATTCATGATATGCTACCGGATGAGAACGGTCTCCCTACGACCACGTATGAGGCAAAGAAATGGGTGTGTCCAATGGGAGTAGAGTACAAAAAAATTCACGCGTGTCCAAACAACTGTGTGTTGTACAGGGGTGAATACGAACATCTGGACAATTGCCCAAATGTTCGTTGTCCCGGTATAAGCATAAAGATGGTGAGTACTCCTCCGTTCAGAAAAAAAGCCCTCCAGCAAAACTTGTTTGGTATTTGCCGATTATACCCAGATTCAAACGGTTGTTTGCGAATCCGAAAGATGCAAAGAACTTACGATGGCATGCGGAGGGTAGAAAGAGTGATGAGAAACTAAGACATCCAGCAGATGGGCCTCAGTGGAGAAACATCAATAGACGGTTCAAAGAACATTTCGGACATGAAGATAGGAATCTGAGGCTTGGGTTATGTACTGATGGAATGAACCCGTACGGCACATTGAGTAGTCAACACAGTACATGGCCTGTTCTGCTAGTGATCTACAATTTGCCCTCATGGTTGTGTATGAAACGAAAGTACATCATGTTATCGCTCCTGATATCTGGTCCCAAGCAGCCAGGTAATAGCATTGATGTGTACCTTGCCCCTCTGATCGACGATCTGAAGCTATTGTGGAATGAGGGGACCGTGGTATATGATGCTTATGCAAGAGAGAATTTCACGCTCAAGGCTTTGTTGTTCTGTACCGTCAATGACTTCCCTGCGTATGGGAACTTGTCCGGTTACACGGTTAAAGGAACATTTGCATGTCCCATATGCGAGGAAGACACTTGTTCGGACCGTTTAAAACATTGTGGGAAGAATGTTTATATGTGTCATCGACGTCTTCTCCCCGAAGATCACCCTTATCGAGTAACGAAGAGAAAGTTGTTCAATGGTCAAGCCGAAACTCGTGTGGCCCGTCTACCTCTGACCTCTGAGGAAGTGTACGAAAAGGTTAAGGACATTGTAAATGTATTTGGAAACACATCAAAACCGGCGAAAAACATTTGGAAAAAGTGTTCTATCTTTTGGGAACTACCTTATTGGCGTCATCTTTCTGTGAGGCACTGCTTAGACATCATGCACATTGTGAAGAACGTTGGTGAGGCAGTGAGTGGGACTTTACTCAATATACCCGGCAAAACAAAAGACGGATTGAAAATCAGAAAGGACATGCAAACCATGGGTATACGAAAGGAGTTACACCCACAAGAGAATGGGAAACGAATCTACCTACCTCCTGCATGCTACACGCTCTCAAAGGCTGAAAAGATTAGTTTCTGCAAATGTCTGTACTCGGTAAAAGTACCGTCTGGATACTCTTCAAACTGGAAGAACATTGTATCGATGAAGGATTTAAAACTTTTAGGCATGAAATCTCACGATTATCATGTACTGATGTTACATCTTCTTCCGGTCGCAATTCGAGGGATATTGCCATCTGATGTCAGAAATGCTTTAACTCGGTTATGTTTCTTTTTCAACGCTGTGTGCTCCAAGGCAATTGACGTAACCTCTCTAGATGATCTACAACGTGAAATTGTTATCACTTTATGTCAACTTGAGATGTATTTCCCACCATCTTTCTTTGATATAATGGTACATCTAATTGTGCACATCGTTCGAGAGATACAGTTCTGCGGTCCGGTATACTTACGGTACATGTACCCTTTTGAACGGTACATGGGTATTCTGAAAAGTAGAATGAAGAATAGGTATCGACCAGAGGGGAGCATTGTTGAAGCAACAGTGACTGAGGAAGTCACGGAGTTTGTGACCGATTATTTGAGTGAGGCAGAGTCTATTGGTATCCCAAAACCACGACACTATGGCAGGTTTAAGGGTAAAGGTGTTATTGGTAGAAAGATCGTGCAAGTTTCGCGTCTACTTATTCATCAAGCACATTTGTTTGTCTTACAACATCTTGAGGTTGTTGAACCTTATTTGGAAACCCATATGGTTGAGTTAAGGCATCAAAATCCTTTGAAAAACCACATTTGGCTGACAAAAGAACAAAACCGAGTTTTTATCCAATGGTTCAAAGATCATGTGTTGACATTAGCATCATCAGATCCAGAAGCTGTAAGCGAAGAGATCAGATGTTTGGCAATCGGACCTGAAACTAATATTACATCTTTTGAGGGGTATGATATTAGTGGGTATACATACTACACTGCACGCCAAGATGCCAAATCGATAAACCAGAATAGTGGGGTAAAAATTGAAGCTGCTGCCACTGAGTACCACAGCGGTAACCGATCTCAACCAGTTAGTAATTGGTATTATGGTGTCATCGAGGACATCTGGGAACTAGACTATGACATTGATTCCTTTCTGTTGTTCCGGTGCAAGTGGGTGGACAACCGACGCGGGTACCAAAATGATGGAGGGCTTACCATGGTTGATCTTTCACGGTTACACGGTTATAATGATGATCAATTTGTTCTGGGAAAGGATTGCGAGCAAGTGTGGTATGTTGAGGATCCGAAAGACTGCAGATGGTCTGTTGTTCTTCCAGGAAGAAGGCCGGTTGTAATGGAAAATGAAAATGAGGATAACGATGAAAATGGGACTGTAGAGGAAACATCCTTGTTTCCTACTGGATTACCGGATTCGATTGATGATACCGAAAACGATTTGCTCTACGCACGATCAGACCATGATGAGGGTGTTTGGGTAGAAAATATGAAATGATTTATGTTTTTGTACGTGTCAGGTAATGTTGTTAGTAGAATGTAGACTGTAATATCATCTTAACTGTTATTGTTATGCATCATAGTATTTATGTTATGAGTTTAACTGATGAAAATGCTTTATGATTTTTTTTTGCAGTGGATGATCACCCTATGGATGACCCCATTGGACGGCTTATCTCGACTGGAGAACCTGAGCCACAGCCGAATAGACCAAGTAAGCGGGTCACGAGAGGAGGAAAGAAGAAGAAGGACCAGTTAGCAGTACACGAGACTGAGGCTGGCCCTTCACAGCAGACCGAAGAGGAGTCGGTTGTGCCACCAGAGGCGAAGAAGCAGAAGCAGAAGAAGAGAGGTGCAACACGTGGGCTGAAGGCTAACAAGGGCCCTCCTACAAAACCGGTCGACTTCAATTCAACCAGCCCCATGGAAATTGGAAGAATGACTTCACCGCTTACGGTAGCCATTTGGTGAAGTCATATTGCGACATAAACCACACCTGGAAGCAAGTGCCTCAATCATTGAAGGATACTATGTTTCAGCGTCTTCAGGTAAATCTCTACATTATTACTATGATCTTTTGTGAAATAATAGAACATTTATGTTTACTTTACTAACTGAATGATCATGTACGTAGTCTCGTTTCTCCGTGGATCCCGCACTTAAAAACGATGTGCTATCAGCGATGTCGAAACAGTTCCGGGACCACAAGAATAAGTTGGCTGACAAGTCATCTACAAGATGCCTACTCCAGAAGATCCAGATGAGCCAGATCATGGTGGACGGTGTGAGAGACCACCATGGGAGGTTTACGAGGGCATAACAGAAGAGCAATGGTACAATTTGTTGAGAGGCGTCACACACCGGAGTTCCAGGTGCACTTTATTGTCATACATACATAAATTAATCTTAATTTCTTATGTTTTTTTGTGTTCAATTTCACTTAACATGATCCCATTAATTTATGCAGGCTCTCCGTGCGAAACAACAAGCAAATGCTAAGAAGAATCTGTACCCTCACCACTTAGGTGGAAAAAGTATTGCTCAAAGGGTACCAGAATGGGAGCAAAAGGGATATCTGCCCACGGATGGCTCATTGGATGCCAGTGGCAGAAGAATGAAAGTGTGGGAGTTAAGCCACATTCCGAAGAACTCTACTCCCGAAAATCCTCAATATGATGAAGCCACGAGAGCAGTTATTGCTCAAATGGTAAGTGATATCATTTCATTTTCAGTCAAACTGTTCATTTCCTTTGTATATGAACTTATGTTAAACTAATAACTGTATTTGTGTGTTATATTAGGGTGAATTAAGCTCTCAGCTCACCCAGGGCACCTGGACCTCACAGAGGAATGATGATCCTCTTACACGCGCTCTTGGTAAGAAGGATCATCCAGGTCGTGCCATTGGGTTTGGTGGGCACGTTGGTATCCGCCAGGCATTTGGCGCACCCGGGTCCAGAATCAGCCGGGACAGTCGATTAGCTACGAGGAGCACCTGAGAGCGTTGGCTGAGATGGAGCAGAGGATTACTCAGAACGTCGACGAGAGGATCGCTCAGGCTATATCAAGGATTCAGCCACAGCAGCATGAAAGCCAAGAGGTTTCTCGACCACCAGTTGATCAGTCACCCATTCAGCAGCAGATGCACCGGTAGTGAGAAGTAGTGTCCACTCGGCTGATCCGTTTCCCTATGCATCTCTACAGGTTAGACTACATTTCAATTGAGTACATGACGATTATGATTTTTAACTTGATCACTAATATCATCATAGAAGAATTCTCAATTTTTATCTAAACAAGTTCCACATAACACTCAGGCACCCACTGAGTGCCATCTGTTTTTACAAATTGGAGTAGAAGAGGTCATGGTTGCATGGGGAAAACTTTTCCCCTCTCGTCCAAGTGATATTGTGCACGGTGAACCACTCCGACATTACCATGCACGAGTGCTTGTAGACGAATTTGTTGCAGAGCATGCTGACGTCGGTTTACCGGTGCCGTCCCACAAAGACCTACCGTGCGTTCTGCACAAACTGCGACAGTGCAGTGGCCTGCACGATTGGTCAGACTCCCTGGGCAGGTATTACTCTTAACCGTTGCTATAAAACTATTGGTGTACCACCTTGCATCCATATACTTAATTAGACTAATATCATAGGATATGACCCCACCGAAGACTGATAAGGGCAAAGGAAAAAGAATTGCCACACCTGTGCAATCAAAGGCATCCACAAATTTTGTGCTTAGACCTGCTTTGGTGGAGAAGAGAATATTGGCCGGCTTGTCGACCAATATGCAGATTCTGCATTCCTCGTTGTTGGTGCTACCACCGGATAGTGATTCCCTCATTGTGGAAGATCCCGAGCGGATATTTCACTATATAGTTCAAGGAGAAGATATACATCGATTTGGGATGTATATGTCCGACTTCGAGGAGTGCTTCAGGAGGGATTGGTTGAATGTGTCGATTATCAAGTCGGCCGCCATGTGAGTGACTTCTACCTTTTATATTTTGAATTCATTAATTGGTGATGAATTAGATGTTTGAATAAAAAGTTAATGACTAATGATATTGCCTCATAGGTGGGTGCATGATAAGGCGATCAATGTCTATCAAGATCAAAGATTTGGATTCCTGTGTCCTGCTATGTGCAATGAAGTCCAGATGACAAGTGATCCGCAAGGCCTTATGCAATATATGACGAATGCCCTCTATGAATGTTCGAAAAAGTCATTTATTATGCTGCCATATCATTCAGGGTATGATATTTGACTATTTCTCTTAGTATTATCTAAAACATATAGTTTGTGTTAGTTGCTTAATGATTTCAACACATTGTGTAATTTGTGGACAGTCGACATTGGTCATTGCTTGTGCTGGTGATGGGGAAGCACCCACGAATCTTGCAATTTGACTCACTTGGTGCGGGTGCCAAGAGACCGAAGATCTCCACCGCAATACTGGGGTAATTATTTTGTTATCGTAAACAACAATTATTTTATAACATTAACTGTTTCATAACTTGCTACTGATGCTTAAAACTATATATATTGCTGATGTATATAGTTCCATGAAGCTGCATTAAGACTCCAGGGTATAACAATGAAGAGTAACATCCCTTGGAACACTGTCAAGGTACTCTATTAATTGATAAATTTGTGTGATAATGTTTAAACTTGTTTATAACTGTCAATATGTGTTTGTATAGTGTCCGGTGCAGCCTGGGGGGTCAGAATGTGGATACTATGTCATGAGATTCATGAGTGACATAGTAGGAGCGGCGAACCTTTTACCAGAGCACTCGTTAGACATGGTAACATTCTTTGAAAGTTTCAGTTATGCTCTTTACATGTTGTTAGACTTGTACGTTTTAGATTAATGTTCATTTTTTTTCAAGGCTTACGAACAAGTGTTCAAAGATGGTCAGTATGATGATGCTCAAATTGTTGAGATGCTTGAGGAATGGTCGGAGTTCGTCTGCACAAGTTTAATGAATTGATGATCATGAAGATGTTTTGCTAACTTTTTCGAGTATGTAAATATAACTCTGTACACTTGTGGATGGTGTAATGGTAGATTTGAATTGTAATGGTGTTTTTTATTTGTATTGAAAGTGTGAAAGTAAGTGTAATTGCATTGGTTTTGTTTAATCTCAAAATGTGGTGCGTCGTTGGTATTAATTGGGAGCTTTTATAACTTTTTAAATGTGTGCTGGAGCTCCCTGTATGGATGAAGCATTATTACAGGTCTGATTGAATCAAATGTGGTGAATATATATATATAAGCTGGGATGGAAAAAAACAAAAAAAAAATATACCTATCTCGGCGGTTCTTAGAGAACAACCGCCGAGATAGGCCCCTGGGATTGACCGTGTGTGAGATTGACCATGGGTCTATCTCGGTTGTTCTCTAAGAACCGCCGAGATAGACTCATGGTCAATCTCACACGGTCAATCCCAGGGGCCTATCTCGGCGGTTGTTCTCTAAGAACCGCCGAGATAGGTACATCTAGTTCGGCGGTTTACAACCGCCGAAATAGGTGCTCACCTATTTCGGCGGTGCTCATTTCGGCGGTTCACAACCGCCGAAATAGGCCCATTGGAACCGCCGAAATAGGCCTTTTTTTCTACTAGTGGGTATTGGACCGAGTTTAAGTATTTGGGCCAAGTTTAGAGATGGGCCGATGTTTGGAGATGGGCCGATGTTTGGAGAAATTGGGCCGGGTTAGGAAATGGGCCAAGTTTGGAGATGGGCCGATGTTTGGAGAAATTGGGCCGGGTTAGGAAATGGGCCAGGTTTGAGGGCTTTGGGCCGAGTCTGAATTGGGCAGGTTAGGAGATGGACCGAGGTTGAGTTCTGGGCCGAATTGGGTTTGGGCCTCAAGTGGGTTTTGGGCCCAAAATGGGTTTGGTGGGCTGAGGTGGCTGATTTTATTTAAGTGAACAGATTTTATTTTTAGACTATTTTGGAAATGGGCCAGATAGCTTTTGGGCTGATTTAGATTTGGGCCGAACTGGCCATGAGCCAAAGAGATTAACTTGAAATTGTGGGTGATTTTTTGGGTTTTTAGAAGAAGTCTTGAAACTGGGTTTATGAATGAATGGATTTTTGATCTTAAAAGAATTCTACTAATGAACCCTTATGCTTTATACAAAGATTGATTTCAGATTTTTTTGTTATTTTCGAACGAAAAAGGATTTCAAATTATTTACTATAATAATAAAATGTGGTTTAGGTTTAGGGATCACCCTTTGCTAGGTGGAACTATGGCTCACCATGGGCAAGGGTTCACCCTCTATCCTAAGGCTTGGTCCTAAAGGATAATAACTATGGCTTAATAAAAATTCAAATACAAGGAAATGAATTGAACTTGCAATAAAGCTAAATGTAAAACATGTACATGTATGGTGTAGGAATGAATCCAAAGAGCAAACCACATAATGAGTAACTTGTCGACATAGAAAAGAAATGGCATACTGAACTAAAAAAGAATCAAATCTGTTTTATTGCCATTGAAGGTCCGATGAAGACTCTAACCCAAACAAAGAGCTCAAAACCTACGGGTGCTATGTCATGCATTATTCCAAACTAAACTAAGCTACTAAACCATTTTGTTTCAGTTCGGTTCATTTCGTCACCTCATCATTCTCTTCTTTTACTGATACATCCTAAATTCGAATTGCTAAACATTTTCAATGGCATATACCCAGAGGAACAGTAAAATCGAACAAAACATTATTTCTTCCTCGTTATAAGCCAAATCGGGCACATCAATTTTTTTTAGACGAATTCAGATTGTGACTAACACCAAATTCATCATGTTTCCCCAAATTAGATTTCAACGGCTATATATAAGTTGAAGACGCAACCAAGCTAGAAATACATATGGGGTCAGGTTAAGTAGCTTCTCCACATAACAACATTGATCGCAAATGAAAACAGAGCTCGTAGACAATAAAAAAAAATTGAGACTAATTCTTTCCATGACAAACAGGAGATTAATTAGAAGGATTAAACCAAAACGGGGTTATTTACCGTGAATACTCACAAATGTACTTAAGATAGACAAAGCATTGGCCGAGAATGGCCGTTAAACATCAAGCAAACACAGGAAGGTAAACAAGTTACAGTACACTAACAAAATCAGTTTTTGCAGACATCAAGAATATCATCTGTCCAAGCAACGAGAAAATTTGGTTAAAGAAGGGTGTACCCGTAAACAGCAAAGATATCCTGCACATTTACACATGAGCAACACAGATACATAGGTTAGAATATGAGCATCACAGATTAAGCCGATATCAGCAGCAGAAAACGAATAATAGCAAGAGAAGATACTACATTCGCAACTGTATCAATATAAGGGTGGCATTCGGATCCAGTGAACAAAATACAGATGAACACCTATGTTTGGTGTCGGTCATGAACCATCAAGGTTTAAATATGCTCATAAGGAGGATTAAGCTTATAAGAGAAGTAGAAGCAGTTTTATCCAAGCTATATCGTGACAGCGCCTTTGCAACTACTTGGTGCCCAATGACAATAATGACAAGATCTTATACAAATAAGAGATAACCTGTTCTCGCCAGGGGTATATCACTGTCCTGGCATGACTGAAGTGGAATTTAAACTCATAATCGACATGTATAACATAAACTCAGAAATACAGTTAGTTCGAACCCGGGAGTATGGGGTATCACTAGCACAAAATTGAATACGAGCACTCAAGAGACGTGTGTAGGAAGTATATGAAAGCGAAAAGAACTTTAGCTTTCCCACAGGCCAAGCCGATGGAAAACAACAGGAAAAAACGATACCCTATAACCATTACAGGAATATCCATAACCAAGTGTGAGAGAGAAAACAGAAATTCATGACTGGGTTTTGAGCGATCCGGAAACCGTCGACCATGTTGGGCACGGTATTCACCGGAGCTCGCTGGTGCTCTACGTGAAACATAAGTGAAAGTTACTCGATAAAATTTCCGAAAACTGAGAACAATTCAATATTAGCATCGTTACTCTGCGGCGATTGCAGATAAATATACAGCAATCCTTTAAGGGTCAAATGCGAAGGACCGAAATGGAAATAAGCAGGAAATGATCAAAACTAACAGATACAAACGAAAGATGGAGAAATAGACTGCAAGGAAATCAACACCAGTGTTGGATTCAAACTCCAACAAAGTCGAAAATGGAAGCCCTCCTCTTTTGAGAGTTCATTGGGCAAGAAAAAAGGAAAACAGGAGGAAGGAGGAGGAACGAAAGACAAATCGCACCCACACTGTCTCGATGAAACCGAACTAGTTTCGAACCATCCTCATACGGTTCCTTTGGCGAAAAAACTAGAGAAAGAGAAATGCAGAGCAGAGAAAGAAATCCTTGTACAGATGTGAGGTCGCTTGCTAGCAAAATCGTGAAGATGGTATTTACTCTACCGTCGTAACGAAAGAAACAGAGGGAAAAGGCAGACACCGAGGAAGATGGAGAAGTGCTTGGTGGGGATGGGGCTCATATTCGAAAAACCAAACGGAAGATAGGCGATTGTTGGGCTCAGAATTTTGAAGGAGGGCGGAGAATGGTGGTGGTCGGGTTGATTTCCGGTGACTGCTAAGGTTTCCTCTGGTTTTCCAAACTCTGCATGCGAGCAACTGGAGCCGTGGGAAAAAAATGAAAAGTCGGAGAGATTTAAAAACTAGAGCCATGACTTGGGGAGAACGATAGAAGAATAAGGAGTATGGGAGCCCATACTGTAGTGTCTTGATCGACTCTTTAAAAAAACATGCCCCAACTGTAGTGTTTTGTGTTATGGGCTTTATGTGGATTACATAAAAAAAATGGGCTGATTATAAGGGTGGACCGAATTGGGCAGGGCCCTACTTGGATACTTGTGGCGAAAATAATGGTAGTCACAAAAGTGCCCCTACCGAGTTCGAACTCGAGACCTCACTCTCCTTGCCTGCATGTCCACCAATGAGCTGCGAACGATTTCGGTATATAGTAGAGAAGAAACAAAATAAAAGTCAGGGTCGCGTGCTGAAATAATAAAGAAAAACGCCTCCAGCCTACGCCAGGAATCGAACCCAAGATCTACGGGTTGTATGATGGGAACCTTAACCAGTTACGCTATGCAGATTTTAGTATGTTCAGGGGATGAAAATATTATAAAGCTCTAAATTCGACTGGATAACTGTTTTTTCAAGAGCTACAAATCCAAAAGAAAGTAATGCAATAAAAAGAGATGATTAATCTAATGCATGAAATTATGGAATACGATTAAAAATATGACCCAGAACGTTATGAGATATAAAATAAAAGGAAAGCATAAGTACATGTAATAATAAAAAATTAATGCGCGTAATGAGATAAAACACTTAAAATACATGGAAAATAGTAGTATAAAAGGAACACGAAATAATAAAAATAGCGACGATAAAACGGAGAAAGCCAAAAGGAAATAACATATAATAATAAAAGTATAAGTCGATCGAGTACATAAAATAATACCAGGTAATAGCAAAACCGTGAAATATTTTAAAACAAAAGCAATGAAATAAGTATACAAAATGATGTCATTTTAAAAACAGTTCAATAAAATAAAAAATGAAATAAAATGAAAAAAATAAATAATATAAAAAAGGGGCTCGTGCTCCTTTTCCATAGGAATGTGGGATCTTACAAGTCGAGAAAAAGAAATCTCTTTAGTTGGAAACGGGGACGACCGCCTTGTTCCTAGAAGCATGTTTATTTTTTTTTTGTATTTTGGTTTTAATATAAAACGGGTGAGAATTTTTGGTGTCTACTAATGGCACCCCTTGATTCAATTCTGCAATAGAAGGCTGCAGAATTGGATCAAGGTTGACGGGGCGCCAAAAATTCTCACTAGGGTTTTTACGGGTATATCCAGATGCGATCATGGATAGCACGCCGTGTGAACGCGACGGGAGAGTAACACGATAACCGAGTGCACGAGGACTTAGGAGTGCCTCAACTAGACCTCTCGATATCCAGTCCTAGGGCCTATGACGGGCCTAGAATGCGATTGAATGTACGAGGACTTAGGAGTGCCTCAACTAGACCTCTTGATATCTAGCTATAGGATTTATGCCGAGCCTATAATACTTTGATGGAGTTGTACGAAACTCGCTACGGTGAAAGGTTGATCTGAAGTCGAATTTAGTTGCATGTTGATTTAGGGTCGGACGCTCTCTGATGGGTCCTTCGATCCTCAACGAAGGATTTGAGATTGGAAATTTTCTCTGGTGCTGTCTCCCTTAACTACATGAGTGTTCGGGATGATGGGATTGGGTGATTCCAATGTATACGGTCGGATGGTTCGACATAACTTTTGGGGACCGTAATGGTCAAGCGCGATTTTCATGATATTGGAGCGGGCTTTAGCCGATGACTCTGGTAGTTTGACGGCGGCCCTGGTGTTGCACTGGGATGGCTCCGGTATGGCTCTGAGATGGTTCCGGTATGGCCTTGAGATGGCTCAGGTACGGCCCTGAGATGGCTCCGGTATCACCTTGAGATGGCTCCGGTATGGCCTTGAGATGGCTCCGGTATGGCCTTGAGATGGCTCCGGTATGGCCCTGAGATGGCTCCGGTATGGCCTTGAGATGATCCTCTTGGTTGTGGTGGATTCTTTCATAAGGTGACAGCAATGACCTTGTGGTTCAAGGGGTGGATGGTTGTTTATTTGGGACGGGGTCGCACCCTGAGAGGGTTGCCTACGTACTCAACTCCCTGTTGAGATCAGACCTTACGTAGTTCATGAATTTTGGTGAGTGAGGAGTTTGGTGGTGAGGAGGGATATCTTGCGGGGCATCTCTTTGAACGGTGCCCGAAGACTTTTAGCCCTTTGCTTTGATGGCTGCGCAGTCTTTCACATTACTCAGAGGATGGCTGTCGCGTCGGTCTACGAAGGAGACAGGCACTATTCCGTGGCTTCCCCTACAAGGGGGGAGTATACTTATCTTTCTCTTTCCATATTGTAGGATATTATGTATGAATTGATGGATGCAAATCTATTCTACATGCATTTTTTTTGGAATTGGATATGATTGAATGCAAAGGAAATGTCGTGTCAAGGTGAGCTCAACCAAGGATTCTAGTTAAGCCAGATCAGTCACCTTTAAGCCACTTCTTTCTTGAAAAATTCTCCCGAAAGAGGTCTCTCGGGATCTCTTATATCCTTCCGTTTCCTTTCTTAAGGTCAGTTAGGCTTTCTTTAATCGGGGTGACGAACACTCGTTTTTTTTTCTACTTTCCAGATTTTCTTTGACACTCGTTCGTGCACGATTGTATTGACAAAATCGGACGCGTCGTGGCCTTTCATGTTTCGAATTTGGTACTTTTCGAATCAAGCAATACCATCTCTAAGTCGGAGGTCTTTCAATAGGTCATAACGGGGCTGCAGGGCATGTCACATGGGACTGGAGGATTTGTTTGAGGATTGTGGAGCTTTTGTGCAATGGAGGGTATGCTTCACCTTTGCTACGGGTGAGGTGATTTTAGACTCCTTTCGCATTTGTGCGGATTATTATGTATTCTCATTTCGATTTGCTACTTTCTTTGAGCAGTCTATTTGCATTTCTTTGTGTTTGGTATTCTCGCTCTTGTCTATTCCTCGAGTGGGGATGTTTCACGCGATGTGGGGCCTTCATTTCCTCTCCTTACTCCTTAGAGTATTTTGTGTTTCGTTTCTCTCATTTTCATCCTCTTTGGGTATCTCTTTCAAGCTTTCGCCCGTGCTTTAAATGGTGGGGAAGGAACCATGGCTCCGGCTCTTTTCATCCTCTTTTGCAAGGGTTAATTTTTGTGTGATGTGGGCTGATATATTGTGGAGCTATTTCGGAAAAAGGTTTTTAATGAAAGGTTCAGCGGGGTTCACTAAGGGATCATTTTCAGGGTCAATAGGCTTTTTGGCCTTGTGGAGGTTTTCTTTGATCCTAGGTGCCTCATCATCCCTATTGACAGATATTTGTTTCCTCTACTATTCCCTAATTTTGACATGAATGGTAACGCGCTTTTCTCATCAATTTTTTCCGTGAAGGGATCCTCACATGGTGCTTTGAAATTTAAATGCACCAAGCGCTCTGGGTTTTACACGCTCAATGCTTCTTTCATGCACTCGACTCTCACGGGAGGTTAAAGATCCTTTCAAGACCTCTTCGAGAAAAATGATACAAGAGTTCGGCGGCCTTTGATGACTTATGTGACTTTCTAGAATTAAAGATCAAGACACACCTCGAGGCTGGGGATATGCAAATGCAATACATTAAACTAACCTAATGCAGATGGTAATGATAACTTTCGTGTGGATGTTTTTTTTTGGATTTTTGTGTGGATGCATTTTTTCATATGGATGCATTTTTTGGATTTTTTTTTATGACGGTTCAGACATAATATCGTTTCAACCGATTGAGATTGACAAGACTTTGAAATTCTTCCCCGTCTAAATCTTCAGTATACCACACCATGAGGGGTTATCTCTTTGACCAGATAGGGGCCCCCACCTTCGGTCTGAATTTCCCGCGGGTCCGGCAAATCCTTTCTCAACTCTTTTAGGACGAGATCACCCACTTGGATGTTTCGTTCTTTGACCCTTTTGTTGAACGCTCTAGCCATTCTCTTCTGGTAACCCTGGAATGTGATATAATGCCTGTAGGCGTTTTCATCAAGAAGAGCTAAACTGTCATAGCGTTGTTGCAACCAGTCACTTTCAGTGATTTTCAGTTCATTAGTGACTCGAAGAGTTGGAATTTCAAGCTCGATCAAACACTTCTGACCCATACACAAGGAATACGGGGGCTCCGGTTGCAGTTCTGACAGTAGTTCGGTAACCCCGAGAGCGGTGCAACTTTTCCGGCCAATCTCTGTATGTTTCAACCATTTTTGAGAGTGCACTCTTTACGCTTTGTTGGCGGCTTCGACTGCTCCGTTAGTCTGAGGTCTGTATGGAGATGATCTGTGGTAACGGATGTTGTATTTTTCCATGACCCGGATAGTGTCTCCGTCGAATTGAGGACCGTTGTCTGATACGAATTCTGAGGGAACCCCGTATCGGCATATGATGTCTCTTTCGATAAACTGGGCAACTTGTCTTGATCCGATATTCGCAAGACCGTGCTTACCCATTTACTGAAATAGTCTATTGCCACAAGGATGTAGCGGTGCCATTTGAAGCTTTGGGTGATTTCACCAATGATGTCGATTCCCCATATAGAGAACGGCCAAGGCTGCCATGGCTTAGGTAAGGGGAGGCAGGTGTTGCAAATTAGCATGTTTGACACTTGGGCACTTTTTCACAAAGCGTGACAGTCGGCTTCCATTGTTGTCCAGTAATACCCTAGTCTGAGGATTTTCCGGGATAGGGAATGTCCTCCCAATCACTCGTCCCTCCTCATGACTTTATCAGCCTCTTTTCGGGTCACACATAAGTGTTGGACTCCATTCGGCATTCTCTTGTAGACCCTAGTTCCGCATACACATATGATTTGACATTCTTCTCAGCGCAATGCGGTCCTGCTTAGTGGCTTCTAGCGGATACTCTCCTTTCCAAAGGAAATTCTCAATGTCCACGAACCACTCATCTTCGGTTTCTTCTACTTCGATGGCTCCAATTTCGAACGAGGGTACATTGGTCATTGTTATCCACAAGGGGAAGTACAGTGAACCGGTCGGTACTTGACTACTGAAGCCAAGGACGCCAAGGATCGGCGAAGATATTCTGGCTACGGTTCACATGCTTGAAAGTCACGTTTCGAAAGCAGGTGACTAGGTATGAAAGGTAGTCATGGTAGGGGATCAATCGTTCTTCTCTGATCTCCCAAGTCTGGTTGACTTGTGAAATAACGAGATTAGAGCCACCGAAGACCTCTAACTCCTCCACTTGCAATCTAACTAACGCCATTTCAGTCCCAGAATGCAGGCTTCGTATTCTGCCATGTTATTAGTGACCGGGTAATTGATTTTTACAGCAGCTGGAAGCAGATCTCCCTCATGGTGGATCAGCAAGATCCCGGCCCCTTTACCCTTGTGGTTGACGCACCATCAAAGTACAACTTCCAACAGGTTTTCCGTAATGTCATGATTTGCTCGTCTGGGAAGTCGTCATTGCCAAAGAACTCGGATGCTACGGGGCATTCTGCTAGATGCTCGGCTATGGCACTCCCTTTGATTGACTTCTGAATTTTGAAAGTGATATCGAATTCAGACAACAATAGGGACCATCTGGACAAGCGACCGTCAAGAATTGGCTTTTCTATAAGGTACTTTATAGGGTTCATGCGTGCAATCAGATGAACCTCTTGCCCTAACAAGTAGTGTCTTAGTTTCTTCATAGCCCAGACCAAAGCAGCGCACAATTTGTGGATGTCGGAGTATCGCGTTTCCGTATCAACCCATTTTTTACTGATATGGTAGATCGACTTTTCGCGCGGTGGGGATCCCTGTTCCTGGGCCAGCATGGCGCCCATTGACGTTTCTCGGGCAGTGAGGTAAAGGATCATCGGCTTACCCTCCTGGGGGTACCAAGACTGGCGGGTTCTGCAGATAGGTTTTTATCTTTTCAAATGCTTCTTGGCATTGTTCATTCCAGACTTTAGACGCATCTTTCTTCACAATAGACGGAAGATAGGCTCACAGGTCTCGGTTAGCTGCATGATGAATCTTCTGATGTACTGAACTCTGCCTAAGAAACCCCTGATTTCTTTTTTGGTCTTTGGAGGAGACATTTCTTGAATGGCTTTTATCTTATCTGGGTCTACCTCATCCCTCGGGTCGTATCATGAACCCAGAAGCTTTCCCCCGGTTACCCCGAATGTGCATTTTTCCGGGTTGAGTTTCATTTGATATTTTCGCATCCGATCAAAGAACTTTCTCAGTTTGTCAAGTGGTCCTCTCGTTGGGCAGCTTTGACGATCATGTCGTCTACGTATACCTCCACTTCCTTGTGGATCATATCATGCAATAGTGTAGTGGCAGCCCTTTGATGTGGCTCCGGCATTTTTCAAGCCAAAGGGCATGTTTACATAACAAAAGGTTCCCCACTGTGTAATAAAAGACGTCTTTTCTTGGTCTTCTACAGCCATTCGGATTTGATTGTAACCTGAAAATCCATCCATGAATGACAGTAGTGCATGTTGGGCAGTGTTTCAACAAGGATATCAATGTGGGGTAAGGGAAAGCTGTCTTTGGGGCTGGCCTCGTTTAAGTCCCGAAAATCGATGCACACACTCGCACCTTTCCATTTTTCTTTGGGACGGCTACGATATTGGCTAACCATCGGGGTAGTTGACACCCGGATAAAGCCGACACGTAGCAATTTTCAACTTCCTCTTTCACTTTCAATTGGTGCTCAGGTTTCATTTTCTTAAACGTTGTTTCTTAGGTTTGGCATTGGGATACAACGGTATTCGGTGTTGGACAATGTCAGGGTCGATCCCAGGCATGTCTGCGTAACTCCAAGCAAAAACATCGACATATTCGTTAGAGAAGTCAGGTCCCGTTTTTCTGTTTCACTCAGACCCAACCGACTTGCAAAGTTTTGGGGTTATCAGGTGTTCCGATATTTATTGCTACAGTATCCTCTACAATCTGGGTGTGAGTGGAATATTGTTCTGTGGGAGGCATATTCTCCTCATCATATTCCTCCTCTTCGGCCTCAAGAATTTGTAATGAATCAACGTTTGAGAAGACATAATAGATAATCTGAACAAACTAAATTTCCATTAATATCCGATGAGCTTGGGAGCTCTGAGATTGTCAGAAAATTGCCACCATTTTTACAAGTGAAAATAAATGGTGGTGATCCTTCCCCTAGTCTAATTCTATTTGCATTGCCGATGTTCTCATTACACTGATAACTGCATTCATCACTAGTAACACTGCCATCACTACTGCTACTATCATCGTCACTACCAACTAGACTAACTACGTAAGGCTCCTGGGAAATCAGCTCCTCTTTCTCATGATAGACGACAAGACACGCTCCATGGCCATCTACCGAGGGTGCGGGTCCTTGATGACTGGTTTGATCGTGACACTGCTCTCTGCTGCATCCTCGGGCATTCCTTGGTCGCATCCCTTGTCGTCATGGTCTTCAGGGCATGAGTTGAGGGAGAATAAAGTGGTCCACCAGCTTCCCCCACTCCATTGTCTCCTGATCCTCCTGGGCCCGAGCTACTCTCTGCTTATCACAACTCACAGATACATGAGGTTCAAGGTTAACCGATAAGAAAGAATCTGTGGGAATTCTTACATGTGAATCTGTCAACATCATACCTGGCTTTCCGTTAAATCCCAACCCGGCTCCTCGTCCTCCTATGTGTGTTAGTGGCTCCACCATGCCCTGCAGCTCCTTGCCTAATCCATTCCCCTGTTTGTAGCCCATCCGAGACATCATGTGCTGCGATGCGGGGCTATAGATACTAGGGTCGAAGTAGAGAGGAGTGATGGAAGAAGTTTGACTTACCTGTGAATGTGGCTTCGCCACTGTGAAGCCCCCGAGCGTCAACCCTCGACCTCCCGGTGTATTAATCTCAAATAGTGGGGACTCAGCTCTGGCCTCTCCCAAAACCTCCACGATTCGTCCCCTGTTTGAATTTTAGCTTCTGATGGACGACTGAGGGGACTCCTTTAATCTGATTGATGAATTCCCGCCCAGCAGAAGGTTGAAGGTGGAGGATATGTCTATGACCATCGCTTCGATGGTCAGGGAGACGTCCTCAATCAAGATTGGCAGGGAGATGGTCCCCAAAACCTTCCTATGGCTGTTGTCATAGGCACTCAACGTCATGTCTACTGGCTTGAAGTCGTTGAGTCCCATATGACGGGCTACTCGGAGCGGACAGACATTCACTTCAGCCCCATCATCAATCAAAGTCTTGGGGACCTGGAATCCTCCAGCCTTCACAGTTATGTAGAGGGCCTTTCCCGCCTGACGAGGGATCTCGTCGTCGGTGAACGTTATGGAGAGATCCGGAGTCCGGGATAGGTGAGCTATGATGTTTTCAACCGACGCTGGCCGCTTCTTGTCCATTCCCAAGTGCCGAGCTACTGCATCTTTGTGCTCTTCTGAAATTGTCAGCAAGGACCAGATTGTGATAGGTATGCTGGTAGTCTTCAGCTTTTTCATCAGTTCTTCTTCTCCCACCAACTTGTTCTCTGACTCATTCAGAGTAAGGTCATGGACTTTCTGTTGCAGTGTTTCTGGCTCTTCTGCGAGCTCAGTGGGTTTGAAATGCCTTCCTGAACGGGTCAAGTGATTGATTTTTTCTAAGTCATCATCGTGTTTTTCCTCATCTGCTATCAGGAATGGCACTTTTACAGGGGTTATAGCCGGTGGATTTTCATCTTCGTCGGTGATCATGATGACATTGCACTCAGAGATTCTCCTTCCTCGCCTTTCGGCAATCTTCTGCCGGCACCATGCCTCTACCACCTCCAATGCTTTCATAGTGTTATAGAGCTCTCGTGCTTCAAAATTCAGTCCCACGAGTAACTCAAGGTTCTTTTCCATATGTCGTCCTACTATCAGCAGAGTGATTATAGACACCCTTCCTTGTCCTACCAGACGCTCAACTGTGGTTCGAATTTCATGCGTCATGGCTAGATATTCATGCATCTGCGGTTGAATATCATGCTGAATTTCTGGACGGCGAACTCGGAAGGCGTCTAGCTCCGGGGATAGCACGATCGGAGGGGGTGTGCTCTGGTTGCCTGACTCAGAAGAGTTCTCGATGACATTGATACTTATGATTCTGCTAATGTCTGACTCTTCTTCACCTTCTCCCGTCAGACTCAACATATTCACATGTCTGGGGATAGAGTTGTTCTGAGTGTTTGGATTAGTTTTCGGGAATTCCACCTCTCCAGCATCGATCAGGTCTTGGATAGCGTGGCGCAAGGCTCTGCAATTATCTGTACTGTGTCCCTTGATCAGGTGGAATTCACAGAAGCTGGCAAGGTTGGTTCCCATCTGGGTAACTCCTGGTTTGGGTTTCGGGTGTCCCAGCAAAAACCCACTTTTCTTCAGCTTTTCATAGGCTTTGTCCATTGACATTCCTAAGCTGGTGTAATTCCTTCTGGGTTGAGTTTGGTAGCTGCTTGGCGGTGGAGTTGCAGAGTAATCTGGCTTTAGCCCGCTAACCTGGGCCTGGTAAACTGGAGGTTGAGATTGATTGTTGGGGGTAGGGACAAACTTGCTGCTGTTCTGTCTTAGGCTGCTTGTTTTGATAGTTTGACTGTCGGGGAAACGATCCCTGGAAACTGGGACCTTTCAACTTTCCTGCCAATGCTAGTCTTCTGCGGCCGTGGCAGCTGCTTTCAGATGCTTGAAATCACAAATCCCCAAGGATTTGAGGTGATCTGAGTAGGGATTTTCTAGGCAATCGATGATGATCCTTATTTGCTCATCTTCACTGGGGGTCTAACATCTGGCCCGCTTCTCTCTCCACCTAGTAATGAATTCCATCACTGTCTCATGATTTCTTGGTCTCATAGTCTCCAAGTCTCTCCGGGTGACCCCTAAGTGAGTGTTATAGCTATACTGCTCCACAAAAGCTTGGTAGACTTCTTCTAGCTTTTTTCCCGAGAAGTCCAACCTTGACACCCAAGTTTGGGCAGACCCTTCGAGATAGCTGGGGAAGCAGATTATCTTCATTTCATCATCTAGCCCATGCATAGTCATAACCCGGCCAAACTGGGCAAGATGGTGCCTAGGGTCCCCTTTCCCAGAGTATTTAGAGATTTGGCAGTTTCAGGTTCTCGGGCAACTTGGAGTTTGGCTTCAATTGGAAATGACGGAAACCCAGCATCTTGGTTCGCTCTCCGAGCTGCATCTCTGCAAGTAATTCTTCCTTTAGGGATTTCTTCATTTGACTGAAGTCAATTGGAAGGTGCTCAGCAGGTGGGGCTTGATTGTAGCCGTGAATCAGATGGTTGGACGGGTGGGGTAGCAGTTGAGTATGGGGAATTGCTTCCTCAAAATGGACAGCGTGTCCGGGGGTGGTGTACTGGTATGGATTGAGCTGAATGGGGTCTGGGTGTGGTAATTTGGGATGAATGAACTCAGATTGCTTGACTTGATATAGATTGGCTGTTTGGGCAGTGACTCCAGCAGGCTGGAATGGTGGTAATTTCGAAAGTGGTTGGCTTGGTTGTGGTTGTGGTCAGAATTGGCGGTGGCAAGGGGGCTCCAGAAAGTAGGTCAGTTGTTTGGAACGTTGTCGTTATGGGGTGGACAGTGGTACGTTCTTTTCCCGTGAAGGTTGTGGTGCGGTGGTGTTGAAAATAGGGTTTTGATTGAAAGTGATCCTTGGGGTCCCTTCGATATAATCATCGTCGGGATCGGTAAGGTATGGGTCCTTTCCTTTGTCATCCTTTCCTTTCGCAATTGTTCCTCCAGACGCTCTATTGTCTGTCTCATCAGAGATTCATTCCTTTGGGATTGTTCCCACAAACGATAGAGGGTGCCAGCATCAGGGTGTTGTATGCTGCTAGCTCCGGGAGGGCTTGCCTCTATGGCAGAAGTGACAACTTGGGTAATTTTGGGGCGGTCGGGTTGATCAGGCTCGGATCCATGGTTTCTGATGAAGTTTCGGTTGTGGTCTCGCTAGCCAGCCTACCCCTGGAGTCTCTCTTCCAAAGTCGAGTAATGTTGGAAGATTGGAGGAGAGCTCTTTACTTTCTGCTTCTGTGATACGAGGGGAATATAGAATATATGAAAAAGTGTCAGTATGAAAGTAACTCAGAAAAAGGTGAAAGAGAAGGGAGGGGTCATCCCCGGTTTTGTGTAAAGTCGTATGAAAGCGATTGAATTCTTTTGTGAAAACGATAAAGGGGAAAAGCGCACGAGCCGGTTCCATCTCCAGAACAACGGTTATGCCATCATCACTTAACCGCGATTGCAATGTTATGGGGAGTAGGGAGTTACATTCGGATCCACAGGGGAAACATGACATTAGTTTAAAGAGAAACATTACATAATCGATCCTTCATATCAGGGAAGGGGAATTACATCTAAATCAAAAGGGGAGACACGAGATCTACTAAATAAAGCAAAGTATCATTACATAGCCGCATTTTCGGGGTTACATCACGATCAAAATAAAAGGGGGAAAAGTTAGGGGTCAATAGCTACAGATAAAGTAAACTACTAATCGCAATTACATGATTGGGAAAAGGAGTACATCGCGATCAAATAAACAGGGGGAGTGTAATAGGCCCCGATCACTTCGCGGCCTGCTGACGCTTCAGCTTCTTCTTTTCCTTCTTCTGCAACTACTTCTTTTCTTTTTTCTTCTGCGTAGGATCATAATCTGGGGGTGCAGGCTTTCGACAATCGGGAGGTGAGGGTCTTGCTCAATCATCGTATGCTCTAAGGAGTAGGCGTGAGGCACCAATCTGTCGATCCTACGCTCTAACCATGTAGAGTATCTAGGGCTCAAGCTCATGTAGTAAGGATTTATATCTATAATGGCCCACTTCATCCCAGAGGCGTATGCCTGAACGAGGTAATTGGTTGTAGCATCATTGTATCGATGGTTTCTGAAACCTATCTCATTCGCTCTAGGGATGGTCTGTTCACGACCGAACTGACGCATTCCTCTCTGTGGATAAATGGTGACAAACCTTTCAAGACCTATGAGGATTAAACCATTATTGCCTGACTGGACGCCCCTCCACGAACATCCCAATCTTTGATGACCCATCTGATCTGTCTATAACTTACAATGTCTCGAAAGAAGGCTTTCCATCCCTCCTCTGGTTTCTTTTCCCGCTTCCTCGCCATCATGTATGAATCCATGTTGACTCTTACATATGTAGAAGATAGAGGCAATACCCATAAGTGGTCGAGTAACCATATCTGCAAAAACAGAGGGCTTCCCATGAAGAAGGTCTCTGCGACCCCACTTTCCTTCCATCGGTCTAAGGATCGCGCTATTTCAGCTACCACCACTGTTCCAATGCTGCAACCTCTCTCGAAAGCCTCCAATAAGTAAATTACCCGGGGATTCATCCTCAGACCTCTCTGTCTGAAAAGATAGAGACCCATGAGGCAAAGATCTAGCACACGTCTTCGAGTCTCCCTAGAAACATAGGGCCTGTAGAACTTGCTCAAGAGATCCCGTAGGCTCAAACCCATGTTACCAAAATTCTCGACATCCTCCGGGCTCACCTCCAGGAATCTGGCTGCAAATTTGGGGGTTAAGCTTTGATCAATGGGGATGGCCGGCATCTCCTGATGGGGCTTTATTTTAAGGAATGTATCCATCTCGGCGGGCAGTATGACCAACTCCTCCAGGTTAAAGCGGTATAGATGGTCGGTTGAATCCCAGTAGCTGACTGACTCAAACAGTGCCTCATGGATCATGTCAACTTTGCATAAGTGAGCTAACCCGGTCAAGAGAGGTTTGCATGTGTCCTTCATCTCTATGCACAAATTGAGCAGCTCTATGGCAAAATCTTTCTCCTCATTCATCTCTTGTTGGTAAGGGGATGGTTGTGCTTGTATTCTGGATGTGGATCCTTCTCCTGGTTCCCTTTGGACCCTTCGGCGTTTCTTTTCCTCTCCGGGTACAGGTACCAATCTGCTGAACATGATTATCCCTGCAAAAAGGGTAGCGAAGGAGAAAATAAAGGGAGGTGAAGTGAAAGGTTAGAATAGGGGAGGCAATTTAGCGATTAATAGCATGACCGTTGCTCTTAGAGATGGAAGAAATTTTGAAAACCGATTTTGAAAGGAGTTTTTGAAAGAAATGTTACTATCTTTGAAAAGAGGTTTGAAAACCGACTTTGAAGAAAAAAAGTCAAAGAAACACCTTGGCAGGGAAGAAATATTAAAGGATGACCCTTTGAGAAAGTCTTTTGTTTGTAAAGGAAAATTCCGAACAACTTTCGACAAGATGATTTTGTGAAAACGTTTTGCGTGCAGAAATTAAATCGTGGCTGTTTTTGATGTGGAGCTGTAAGTGTTAATGTTGGGATAATCACTTTCCAGGTCAATTATGATTCCGTCTCACCGGGGGAACCATCGTCCCTTCACTGTCATCTCTCGGGGTTTTTCTCTGCTATGCCCCTTGCGGGGCACGTTATAAAGAAGGCCCCTCATTGAGTGAGTAAGTTCGAAAGGTCAGGACACCCGAAGTGATAAGGAGACATACGCCACGGCCAGTGATGATCCGACAACACCCCACTTTTCGGGAAACTCGGGGAAGTACTGCATGGGAACGGGTCTCTCGTCATCTGCACGGTCAGGTGTGTCTAAAGTCCAAATTATTCACTGACTACGTTGTGCCATGTATGGGTATCCGGTAAATACGGGATCCTCTATGGACGTGTAGCGTGACATTGGGCTTTAGAGACACCCGTGGTGCAGAGGAACAATGGAGAACTGAGCCCATGCAATCTTCAGGGTAAGGCGAAGGGTGGTCAGACAGGCGGCATACAAGGGTGACTCTCCGTAAACCCGTCCTAGACACCGGATCAGGCAGCTGGACACTGAAGGCTCATGGTTCGCTATATGCTGGCTTAGACTCGGATAATGGAGGGTATTTTTGGATCATGAGCCTGCAGGGCGTAGGTCGATGACCATCTTGCCCCGTGGGTTTTAGCCATTCGTATGAATGACCCAGCTCATGGGAATCAACCGTGGACCGGTTGGGGATCCCGTGACTCGTGGATAAATCAGGTGACACAGAGGAATGCATGTCCTAAGCTACCCTCTCATGCACCCCACAATAAAAAGTAATGAAGTTAGTAACATCCTATTTGCTAAGAGTTTTATGTTGAAAGTGATTCCAAATTGGTTGTTATTAACCTAAAGGGAAGTTAGCTTCATTCAATCCTAAGTGTCTCTTTCTAATCGTGAGCTAATTATTAACCCAATTGTAATGTTTGTTGAGGATCTATCAAGTCCTAACTGTCCTCATCAGATACACACTCTAAGTGTGGGGTAGAGTAATCCTAAAGGCTTTAAAAAGGAATCTCTTGAAGGTTTTGAAAGAAGTTGGGGAATCCTGACAATTTTGAATGGAGTTCAGTCTTCCTTGAGTTTGAGAAAAACTTACTCAAGTTTTCCCCAGAGTCGCATTCTGTGGAGGGTGATTTTTCGGTATGAGGGGGTCTATCTAAATATGGTCTGACTGAAAAGTCTAGATCCTAAAATGCCATTCTGTGGAGGGTGAAAACCGTTATATGGCACCCTCAAATACCTACTAAATCGTCCGTCTTTCCCGAAAGCATGAGGGGAGTGCAAGTGAACACTACACCCCTCTCATGGGCTCCACGCGGACTTATGCCTCTATAAGGCGGAATTGACTAGAGTCGCCACCTAGTTTGACCTAAGAACTAGGAAAGGAAGAGGGTTCTAAGAACCGTTGATTGACTCTAATTTGCTGCTTATGGATAGAACTTAGCTGGTCGCTTCAGAGATTCTATTTTGGGTTCGTACTGGGTTACATTCCTTACAGGTGGCAACGACGACGACTTCGGATTGGTGCCCGAGGGAACCTCGGTCTCCAATTGTCGGGATTGCCCTCTTTCAAAACCTTTTAGAGAGATTCATTTAAAGTCAAAGGATAGGATTGAGTGTGGACTGAAGAACAAATGATTTCAAAGACTTTGAAGAAATAGGTTGGTCTTGAGATATTGATTGGTGAAGTTGGTTTGAATATTGAGAGATTTGGATTGTTTCTGAGAGGTTTGAGGTTGTTTCGACCTTCACGAGATTAAAATGATGCTGGAGTTTTGAGGGCAAAAGGGTATTTGGTTATTATATTTTTGGAGTCGAGGGGTGTTTGGATCATTTGCTGGAGTTAAGGAGTTTTTGGTCATTTTGTAGAGCTTAGGGGTATTTTGGTCATTTTGTAGAGCTGAGGGGTATTTTGGTCATTTTGTAGAGTTGAGGGGTATTTTGGTCATTTTGTGAAGTTGAGAGGTGTTCGGATTCTTTGGTGGAATTGAGGAGTTTTCGTGTTTATGAAGTTTGGATTTTAGAATGGTCAAATTTTTGAGGTGATTTAGGAAGTCGAAAGTGTTGATGGAGTATGAAAGAGGATATTTGGTGTACAGGTGTTTGGGTGCAGAATAAATTTCTGACCTGGTAAAATAATAAATAAAGAGTGAGTCAAAATATCTATCGGGCTGCAACCAATCCCGGTCGCAGTAGTATACTGAAATTGAAGCAACCGGGTAATCGAACCGTGGGACTTAAGCGAAATTGTCTAATTCCTAAGCGTGTCACAAAAAGGGGGGTTTTACTGAATTGTAAATGAAACTGATAAAATGCAGATAAATAAAATAACAGATAAATTAAAATGATGGATGATATGATTGAGCGGGACTCCGGGTTCCGGTAATTGCAGTTTGGTTAATTATATTATTTCTCTTGGTTTATAGATTGGCAAAAATAGTAACTCTGACGAATTTGTTTACCAGAACATGCTATGACTTGATTTTAGACCAGCAAAACACATGTAAACAAAATCAGTCAAGAGATAATATTTATGCAGATGAAGTATTAACTTGTCCGATGAAAACAAGTTTTCCATAAATTTACGAATTAATCGAACCTATCTATTTTTCACTGGATCGGGTCAAAATAGATTTTGAAAGATAATGCAATTAAACGATCAGAATTATTGCAGCATAAGCACATTAATTGTAACAATCTATATGTTAATTAAAACTAGTAAAAATATAAATTCAATAAAGGTAAACGTTTAAAACCAATATCGAATGTTATGTAAAAACCAAAAATGCAATAAGAAACAAATGAAATGTAACAATTATAAAGAGTTTAGCTAAGTAAACCCTTATTATATTGAACCGGGTTGGTTCAATGTTTTTGCCTGTTCACCCATTATTTATCTCTGTCCGAATCGGTATTCAAGGTCGGTTCCTGTTTTGTCGTTTCTCGCCCCGTCATTTCTCCTTTGCCTCTGTTTGGAGACTTCTGATTCGCCTCTGTTCCTCTCACGACCTACTCCTACTATCGATGACGAAGAACAACGATGGGGATGATGATTCGCGGTGAAGGGGGCGATGGGTATGGACTGGAGACCGTCGTGTGATGTAGTGTGGTGTGCGATGAATCGATGATGGCGGGATTGTGGTGTGAGGAGTAAAGTGAATGGCGGTGATGACCGTGATCGGATGAAGATGTCGACGATGAATTGGCGGGTGAGATGATGGTGATTCTGGTCGTCGATGTGGGCGTCGGTGAGATGGTGGTGATCCGATGTCGAAGGTGAGGCGACGGTGATGCGGGTGAGACGAGATGGATGCGGTGATGGAGGCGTGGTGAAGATGGTACGGTGTGGCGGTGGTGATCGAATGAAGGCCGTGACGAAGATGATGGGTGTCGATGGAGAGGATGTGTGAATGGCGGCGGTGAATGCGGTGAATGAAGCGTGTTCGGTGTGGATGTGGTGTGAAGACGATGGATCCATGTCGTCGGCGTGGATGTTCGCCGATGAAGACGGTCGTCTGGTGCTGAGGTGAGATGAAGAAGATGACGCGGGGATGACGACGGTGAATGACGATGAGGCGAGGCGATGATGTAGCGACGGTGTGGTCTGTGGCGTCGGTGTGGTGTTGAAGTCGATGATGGATGTGAGTGGTGGCGGAGGATGATGGTGTGAGGCGTGGATCCGGTGGCGGTGTGATGACGGGTGAGAATGAAGTGGTACGGTGAAATCATGACAGTGAGGTGATACGGATGACAGTGGCGATAGTGAGGTGATGAGATGGTGGTGGATGTCGCGATGATGGAGGTGCGAGGGGTCGACGGTGAAGAATGTGGGTGAGGCGTTGATGTGTGGGTGAGATGGTGTGGAGCGGGTGAGATGATGAAGGTGGGTGAGGCGATGGTGATCCAGTGTGCCCGATGAAATCTGATCTCGGTGATATATATGTGGTAATATGGTGATGTTGATGACGATAGTGCGATCGATCCCCCGACCATGCATGGGTTTTTACAATATAGTATCATTCATCCTCGTATGCCATGGTCTGTGTCTCTAATATTATCAGTCCAGAGGTAAAGTAGAATGAAGTGGGCTTCTCTGTGTTGTCCCTCCATGATCAAAAAATTAATCATGAAGCCCATGTATGTACGAATCCAACTAATAACATGCCCAGCGAGATCAAATATCTACAAAGAGCTGGACTTCAGAATATATCGGCCCAAGTATATACTATATTCAAACTATACGATATAAATATATCGTAACGTGTTGTCTCTTTTATTGTAGTCCTAAAAAATGAAGAATGTAAATTTGAGACTTTTTCTTGTATTTGACAAATAAAATATATCAGTTCTCATCTAAATATAAATATTAGAAAAACTATAAGATAAGTGTAAAATATGACATGAATTATTATGAAAACAGGAAGAATTAAAGCCCAGGAATTAGATATATTTTACACTTATCATCGGGTTTTGAAGATGTTTCATGTTTCTGATCACTAAGGTTGTTCGGGGGCATTTAAGAATAAAGGGTCCTATGTTAGCAAGACTGGTGACTTCGAGTTTGCTTAAGAAAGGATTGAGGAGTGCTTAGGGGTTAAAGCTCTGATGAAAGGGTTGGGTTGATTTGTTCAGAATTGCCTCTCTTAAAATTTTAAAACCAAAAATCATTTTTATTATAAAAAGGGTGGATAATCCCGAGGGATTACCCTATGTACTCCCTCGAACACGACACTTAACTAATAATAAGTATCGAGGCTCGAAAGATGGGGCAATGAATTTATGTCGAAAAATAGGATTCAAAGAGAAACTCCATGAATGAGATGTTCTCGGTCGAACCCTAATAACGTCTCTAACTCCCGGATTTTAAAACGTTAAAAACCAAAAACATTTGAAATCGAGCGGAAGGGAGTTAGACTATTCTAAAATCCCGGCTGCAACTAGGATGGTCGTTACTTCCCTAGCACCCTGCCTTGTAAAAATCTAGGCTGCAGTTAGGGGAGGTTTGTCACCTTAATGCCCCGCCTAAAGAGATCCAGACTGCGACAAGGGAGGTTATGACCCCAGTGCCCCGCCTCGGATTTTTATTTTAGAAGAGGGACAAGTGATGCCTAACCAGGAAGAAAACGTTTTTGAATGAGTTAGACATTCCATGTCCCCCGAAAACGGCTTATTTTTAAGTTCGAAAACTGAGTTGGAAAATGTTTGGAGTTGTTCTGAATTCTCGATGAAGAAACACTGATTTTGAGAAATGTTTTTAGGAGGAAACTTTCTGTATATGTGAGAAGAACTTTCTGCTTGTTGAGAAGAGTTTTCTGTGATGTGAGAAGAGTTTTTCCTTTAAAATTCCACAAAATGGTTTCTTTGAAAGCTTGATGAAATTTGAATAAAGAGATGGTTTAAAATTGAATGAAATCAACAAATTGAGAGGGGATTGGATGCATTGTAAATGGTCTTGAACGAATTGAATTCAGCTAAATGAATCAGGTTTGAGTTGAGGTCGGGTTTGAATTGGATTGAGGTTCGGGTTTGAATTGGATTGAGGTTCGGGTTTGGTCAAAGTCGGGTCAAGGTCAACACTTTTTGGTCAAGGTCAACGCTCTTTGGTCAAGGTCAACATTTTCTTTTTTTTGGTCAAGGTCAACATTTTTTGGTCAAGGCCAACGTTTTTGGTCAAGGTCAATGTTTTTTTTTGTCAAGGTCCACGTTTTTTTGTCAAGGTCAACGTTTGGGTCAAGGTTTGATTTTTGTAGACTTGGGTTGATTTTTGGTTTGATTGGGTATTGGGCCGAGTTTTGAGATTGGGCTTGGTAATAGGCCGGGCTTGGTAATGGGCAGGGCTTGTATTGGGTCGGGCTTGTATTGGGCCGGGCTGAGGAATGGGCCAGGTAGAGTAATGGGCCGGTTAGAGTAATGGGCCGGGTAGAGTAATGGGCCAGGCTTGGATTTGGGCCGGGCTAGGATTTGGGCCGGTTTTGGATATTGGGCCAGTTTTCGAAGTGGGCTGGTCAAAGAAGTGGTGGTCTTGATGGAATTGGGCCCCGACTTGGGCTTTGGGTCGATTTGGGATGGGCCTCGGATTGGGCTTGGGCCTCGGATTGGGCTTTAGTCAAGATTTGGGCCAGATTGGGCCTTGGTTAGGCTTTTGAGTTAGGCTGAAGATTATTTTTGGGCTGAACTGGGCCTTGGGCCGATCTGTAGGCTTGGGCCGGTTTGTAGGCTTGGACTAAGTTGTGGGCTTTAGGCTTGGACTGTGGGCTTTTGGGTTTGGGCCGTGAGTTTTGGGCTTGGGCTGTGGGTTTCGGTTTTGGGCCAGGTTGTGGGTATTAGGCTGAGTTTAAGTATTTGGGCCAAGTTTGGAGATGGGCCGATGTTTGGAGATGGGCCGATGTTTGGAGAAATTGGGCCGGGTTAGGAAATGGGCCAAGTTTGGAGATGGGCCGATGTTTAGAGATGGGCCGATATTTGGAGAAATTGGGCCGGGTTAGGAAATGGGCCAGGTTTGAGGGCTTTGGGTCGAGTCTGAATTGGGCCAGGTTAGGAGATGGACCGAGGTTGAGTTCTGGGCCGAATTGGGTTTGGGCCTCAAGTGGGTTTTAGGCCCAAAATGGGTTTGGTGGGCTGAGGTGGCTGATTTTATTTAAGTGAACAGATTTTATTTTTAGACTATTTTGGAAAAATGGGCCACATAGCTTTTGGGCGGATTTAGATTTGGGCCGAACTGGCCTATGAGCCAAAGTAGACTTAATGAAATTGTGGGTCTGATTTTTTGGGTTTTTAGAAGAAGTCATGAACTGGGTTTATGAATGAATGGATTTTTGATCTTAAAAGAATTTCTACTAATGAACCCTTATGCTTTATACAAAGATTGATTTCAGATTTTTTTTGTTATTTTCGAACGAAAAAGGATTTCAAATTATTTACTATAATAATAAAATGTGGTTTAGGTTTAGGGATCACCCTTTGCTAGGTGGGACCATGGCTTACCATGGGCAAGGGTTCACCCTCTATCCTAAGGCTTGGTCCTAAAGGATAATAACTATGGCTTAATAAAAATTCAATTACAAGGAAATGAATTGAACTTGCAATAAAGCTAAATGTAAAACATGTACATGTATGGTGTAGGAATGAATCCAAAGAGCAAACCACGTAATGAGTAACATGTCGACATAGAAAAGAAATTGCAGACTGAACTCAAAAAGAATCAAATCTGTTTTATTGCCATTGAAGGACCGATGAAGACTCTAACCCAAACAAAGAGCTCAAAACCTACGGGTGCTATGTCATGCATTAATCCAAACTAAACTAAGCTATTAAACCATTTTGTTTCAGTTCGGTTCATTTCGTCACCTCATCATTCTCTTCTTTTACTGATACATCCTAAATTCGAATTGCTAAACATTTTCAACGGCATATATCCAGAGGAACAGTAAAATCGAACAAAACATTATTTCTTCCTCGTTATAAGCCAAATCGGGCACAACAATTTTTTTTGACGAATTCAGATTGTGACTAACACCAAATTCATCATGTTTCCCCAAATTAGATTTCAATGGCTATATATATGTTGAAGACGCAACCAAGCTAGAAATACATATGGGGTCAGGTTAAGTAGCTTCTCCACATAACAGCATTGATCGCAAATGAAAACAGAGCTCGTAGACAATGAATTGAATCTGAGACTAATTCTTTCCATGACAAACAGGAGATCAATCAGAAGGATTAAACCAAAACGGGGTTATTTACCGTGAATACTCACAAATGTACCGAAGATAGACAAAGCATTGGCCGAGAATGGCCGTTAAACATCAAGCAAACACAGGAAGGTAACAAGTTACAGTACACTAACAAAATCAGTTTTTTGCAGACATCTCAAGAATATCATCTGTCCAAGCAACAAGAAAAATTTGGGTTAAAGAAGGGTGTACCCGTAAACAGCAAAGATATCCTGCACAATTTACACATGAGCATCACAGATTAAGCCGATATCAGCAGCAGAAAACGAATAATAGCAAAAGAAGATACTACATTCGCAACTGTATCAATATAAGGGTGGCATTCGGATCCAGTGAACAAAATACAGATGAACACCTATGTTTGGTGTCGGTCAAGAACCATCAAGGTTTAAATCTGCTCATAAGGAGGATTAACAGCTTATAAGAGGAAGCAGAAGCAGTTTTATCCAAGCTATATCATGAAAGCGCCTTTGCAACTACTTGGTGCCCAATGACAATAATGACAAGATCTTATACAGATAAGAGATAACCTGTTCTCGCCAGGGGTATATCACTGTCCTGGCATGACTGAAGTGGAATTTAAACTCATAATCAGCAGGTATAACATAAACTCAGAAATACAGTTAGTTTGAACCAGGGAGTATGGGGTATCACTAGCACAAAATTGAATACGAGCACTCAACAGAGGCGTGTGTAGGAAGTATATGAAAGCGAAAAGAACTTTAGCTTTCCCACAGGCCAAGCCGATGGAAACAACAGGAAAAAACGATAACCCTATAACCATTACAGGAATATCCATAACCATGTGTGAAGAGAAAACAGAAATATTCGTGACTGGGTTTGAGCGAAACGGAAACCCGTCGACCCATGTTGGGCACGGTATTCACCAGAGCTCGTCTAGTGCTTCTACGTGAAACATAAGTGAAAGTACTCCGATAAAATTTCTGAAACTGAGAACAATTCAATATTAGCATCGTTACTCTGCGGCGAGATTGCAGATAAATATACTACACTCCTTTATAGGGTCAAACTGCGAAGACCGAAATGGAAATAAGCAGGAAATGATCAAAACTAACAGATACAAACGAAAGATGGAGAAATAGACTGCAAGGAAATCAACACCAGTGCTGGATTCAAACTCCAACGAAGTCGAAAATGGAAGCCCTCCTCTTTTGAGAGTTCATTGGGCAAGAAAAGAGGAAAACAGGAGGAAGGAGGAGGAACGAAAGACAAATCGCACCCACACTGTCTCGATGAAACCGAACTAGTTTCGAACCATCCTCATACGGTTCCTTTGGCGAAAAAACTAGAGAAAGAGAAATGCAGAGCAGAGAAAGAAATCCTTGTACAGTTGTGAGGTCGCTTGCTAGCAAAATCGTGAAGATGGTACTTACTCTACCGTCGTAACGAAAGAAACAGAGGGAAAAGGCAGACACCCAGGAAGATGGAGAAGTGCTTGGTGGGGATGGGGCTCTGATTCGAAAAACCTAACGGAAGATAGACGATTGTCGGGCTCGAAATTTTGAAGGAGGGCGGAGAATGGTGGTGGTCGGGTTGATTTCCGGCGACTGCTAAGGTTTCCCCTGGTTTTCCAAACTCTGCATGCGGGCAACTGGAGCCGTGGGAACAGAAATGAAAGTCGGAGAGTTTAAAAACCAGAGCCATGACTTGGGGAAGAACGATAGAAGAATAAGGAGTATGGGCGCCCATACTGTAGTGTCTTGATCGACTCTTTCAAAAAACATGCCCCATACTGTAGTGTTTTGTGTTATGGGCTTTATGTGGGATTTACATAAAAAAGAAATGGGCTGATTATAAGGTGTGGACCGAATTGGGCAGGGCCCTACTTGGATACTAGCTGGCGAAAATAATGGTAGTCACAAAACGTGCCCCTACCGAGTTTCGAACTCGAGACCTCACTCTCCTTTCCTGCATGTCCCACCAATTGAGCTGCAACCGATTTCGGTAGATAGTAGCGGAGAAACAAAATAAAAGTCAGGTCGCGTGCTGAAATAATAAAGAAAAACGCCTCCAGCCTAGGCCAGGAATCGAACCCAAGATTTGCGGGTTGTGAGATGGGAACCTTAACCAATTACACTATGTTGCATTTCAGTATGTTCATGGGATAAATATTATAAGAGCTCTAAATTCGACTGGATAACTTTGTTTTTCAAGAGCTACAAATCCAAAAGAAAATATATGCAATAAAAAGAGATGATTAATCTAATGCATGAAATTATGGAATACGATTAAAAATAAGACCCAGAACGTAATGAGATATAAAATAAAAGGAAAGCATAAGTACATGAAATAATAAAAATTAATGCACGTAATGAAGATAAAACACTTAAAATACATGAAAAATAGTAGTAATAAAAGGACACACGAAATAATAAAAATAGAGACGATAAAACGGAGAAAGCCAAAAGGAAATAACAAATAATTATAAAAGTATAAGTCGATCGAGTACATAAAATAATACCAGGTAATAGCAAAACCGTGAAATATTTTAAAACAAAAGTAATGAAATAAGTATACAAAATGAAGTCATTTTAAAAACAGATTACAATAAAATAAATAAATGAAATAAAATGAAAAATAAATAAAATAATATAAAAAAGGGGCTCGTGCTCCTTTTCCATAGGAATGTGGGATCTTACACGTCGGAGAAAAAGAAATCCCTTTAGTTGGAAACTGGGATGACCGCCTTGTTCCTAGAAGCATGTTTATTTTTATTTTGTTTGTGTTTTGGTTTAATATAAAACGGGTGAGAATTTTTGGTGTCTACACCAGGACCAGAATATTGTGGAGTATGGGAAACTCCGCTAGACTCAAGGGATGACTATGGGTGGCTACGTGAGGAAGTTCATCTCCCTGTCGAATTATATAAGTGCCGGAGTTGGATGAGAACCGGAAGGCGAGGAAGTTCGTGAGTGGGTTGTTGGCTGAGACCTGGGCGAGAGTGGCTACTTTCCTCCCCAAGACCATGCGGGATGTGGCTGATATTGCTTTGGTGGTTGAGAGTGAGCTCCGGATGAGGTAATCGACTGAGAAGAAGAACCAAAAGAGGAAGCAAAGGGTCAAGGATTCTGGGAAAAAGGAACATGTTTCTTTTCAGAAGAAGCGGTATCAAGGAGATCGTGAAGTTTCTCCCTCTTCATCCTCTGGAGCTAAATGTAGTGATTGCGGTCGCTTCTATCCTGGTCGGGAGTGCTACAAGAAGTCCAGGTCACACTACTACAAAAAAGGCCTATTTTGGCGCCCCTATTTCGGTAGTTGTTCTTACAAGTACCGAAATAGGGTCCTGAAAACTTCTATGTATAAAAAAACAACCTATATCGGTGGTTCTTAGCTTGGAACCACCGAAATAGGGTCATCAAAATTCTGTGCATAAAAAAAGACACCTATTTCAGCGGTTGCTAACTAAGAACCGCCGAAATAGGTTCTTTTTCTAGGCGGTTCCTAGATAAAAACTGCCAAAATAGGTTATTTTCCCAGTTCTATTTTTCCCATTCTCGGTTTTTTAGACGAATTTTTTAAAAAAATTACATCCTCCTTATATTTTTTTACCCTTCACATCTCTCTCTCTCCTCATTCTCTTCACTCAGCGCAAATTCACAACCCTAACTGGCGCCTCTCCTTTGCGCCTCCGCCTTCATTCTCTTCTTGGTCTATGCCTATGGAGTGATAAATCACTTGTACTGCTGCATCTTGCTCACCAGATTGAAGATGGGACTGAAGCTGTTCATTCCAGAATTGGTAATATACTCGAACTTATTTTTCCTTCTCTCTGGCGAACAGAAACATACATGCTCATGCGTCTTCATTCTCTTCTTGTGTTTCGCCTGTGCACTGATAAATCACTGGAACCGCTATGAATGGAGAACAAGGAACATGCTCTGCGTGAACAAGAAACATACATGCTCATGCTTCTTCATTCTCTTCTTGTGTTTCGCCTGTGCAGTGATAAATCACTGGAACCGCTGCGAATGGAGAACAAGGAACATGCTCCGCGTGCCTGTGCGCGACGAATCACTAGAACTGCTGCATCTTGATACGAGGTTGAAGACGAGGCAAAGAGCGAATTATTTTTTTTGAAAAAAATACACCTATTTTGGCGGTTGTTAGCTAGGAATCGCTGAAATAGGTGTGTTTTTTTGTTCTAAAAATGCGCCTATTTTGGCCGTTTCTAGCTAAAAACCGCCGAAATAGGATTATATACCTATTTCGGCTGTCTTCATTTCAGCGGTTCAGAACCGCCGAAATAGGCCCAAAACAACCGCCGAAATAGACCTGTTTTGTACTAGTTTTGTGCTTCAAGTGTAGTTCTATGAAGCATCGGATCACCCAATGTCCACAGGCTAGAGGTGGCAGTGGCAGCTCAGGAGGTAGAGGCGCCAGATCAGGGTCAGGGGCGAATACTGAGTAGAAGAAAGCTCAAGCTCAAGCATGTGTATGCGAGGGTGGGGAGCGAGACCGTGCTGCAGATTGCGTCATTACAGGTATTCTTCAGCTATCTTCTTAGCCAGTTTTCTGCTTGTTTGATTCTTAAGCTACTCACTCATTTGTGTCTAATGATTTAGTGGGTACGCTTGATCTGTCTGTTGAACCGAGAGGCACTAAGTTGTGTGTTTCTAGCCCTTTGAGTAGTGTGGATCCTATGATTCTTGAGTCTGTTTGTAGAGTTTGTCCCGTAGTAATCAGAATAGTTTTGTGTGCTGACCTCATCCTTATACAGATAAACTACTTTGATGTGATCTTGGGGATGGATTGGCTGGCAGAGCACCATGCCCATATAGATTGTGCAGCTAGGAGGGTCATGTTTGAGAAGCCGGGTAGACCACGGTTTAAATTTGTTGGTAATTCAGTTCCCTGCTCGCCAATTGTCATATCGGCGATGCAGGCGTTCAGCTTCTTGAGGAAGGGTTGTCAGAGGTACTTGTGCTATGTCCCCCGAGGTTAGAGAAGGATCTCGTTAGGAGGATATCCCACTGGTTCACGAGTTCCCTGAGATGTTTCAGGATGACGTGTCAGGACTTCCGCCAAACCGCGGGGTGGAGTTCTCTATGAGCTGGCTTCGGGAACTCAGCCTATTTCGAAGGCTCCCTACTGCATGAGTCTAGCAGAGCTTAAGGAGTTGAAGGTTCAGTTGCAGGATCTTTTGGATAAGGGCTTTATTCTCCCTTGTGTGTCTCCATGGGGTGCGCCAATTCTATTTGTGAAGAAGGACGGCAGCTTCAAGTTGTGCATCGACTACAGGGAGCTGAACAAGGTTACCATCAAGAATCGGTATCCACTTCTTCGTATCAATGATCTCTTTGATCTGTTGGCTGGTGCGACAGTGTTCTTGAAGATTGATCTTCACTCTAGGTATCATCAGTTGAGTATAAAGGCCTAAGATGTGCCTTAAGTCTGTGTTCAGGACTCGATATGGTCACTACAAGTTCCTTATGATGCCATTTGGGTTGACAAATGCTCCATCGGTCTATATCGATATGATTAACCGAGTGTTCAAGCCTTATCAGGATCGGTTTGCAGTAGTTTTATGGATGATATCTTGGTGTATTCCAAGAGTGCTGAGGAGCAGAGGAGCATTTGAGGATAGTGTTATGGACGTTGAGAGGCGTGAGTTGTACACTAAGATGAAGAAGTGTGAGTTTTGGCTTGACCAGGTGGTCTTCTTAGGTCGTGTTGTTTCGAAGGATGGTATTTTGTTGGACCCAGAGAAGATTAAGGCGGTCACAGAGTGGGTGAGGCGCATGAATGTTGCTGAGATTCGGAGTGGATTTAGCAGGCTATTATAGGAAGTTCGTTGAGGGCTTCTCGAAGATTGAGTCCCCCTTGACCCATCTTCTAAGGAAGGATGTTCAGTTTGAGTGGATTGAAGCTTGCGAGTAGAGCTTCCAGGAGCTTAAGAGGAGGTTAGTGTTTGTACGGTATGAAACGTGAAATACCCCAAACTTATTAAACATGGATTAAATACCTAATCATATTAACTAAGGCTTAAACATGCCTTCAAAGTCAACTGAGAACAACAGTGGTCAACATAAAACAAGATGTTGCACCGTTTGACTGTTAAGGGTAAATAAATACCCAAATGAACTATGTAGGACCTAAAAATTTGTCCTAAGCATATTAACACATTACTAAACTTATTATAATTGTTGGGCAACACTCCAACACAAAGAAAAAGCACTTTCATGCTTCAAGGTCAAAAAGGGCAAAAATGTGCTCTAAGAAACCTTAAAGGTCTAATGACCTCTAAATGATATAAAATTTAATTACATGATCAAATATCATGTAAGGAACACAACAAGACCGTTGTCAAAGAAAACCAAGCTCAGAAACACCAGACAACACAAAATGTGCGCTAAAACTCCTTAAAGCACGTTTTTGTGAAATTGTCTTTTAAATTGGTTTTAAATGGGCTAAAAGGTTATAAATACCTTTAAATATAATAAATATCATATTATATAATATTAGGAATTTAATTTCCAAATTTTACAGATTTTTACAAATTTAATATTAAAATATTAATAAAACCCTAAAGTGGGGCCCACAGGGGTCAAAATTGACCAAGTATGGTCAATGGTCAAATTAATGACCCACTTGGACCATGGAATTCGGCTGGCATGGAGGTGGGGAGGCAGAATGACTCATTGATTGGCAATAATTCAGCCTAACACAAACAAGAATAGTGAAAATCATTATTTCCTTACCTTTTTCAAGTTTTTCAAACCTTTCCTCTCTTTCCTCCTTCCTTGCACGAGTTCCCTTCTGCCCAGCTGAGTTCCTCCCTTCCATGGAAGCTCTCAAGGTCTGTTCTTGAGCATGGAAGGCAGATCTAGCTCCTAAGTTCCTAAAGTAAGTGTTTTAATGTCATTTTTAGTCATTTTTAGCCCTTTTTCTTCATCTCTTCACTACCAACACCTAAATTTCGTGGCTCAACAATTCCTATGCCTTATTATCAGTGTTCTAAGGTTAGAACAAGAGCTAAACTCAGTTGAGACCAGTAGAGGGACCAAGGTTGTCCAAATCTACATTTTAAGGTAAAAATGTGCTTTAAGCTCATAACTTTTTATTCCCTTCGAATTTGGCTGTGAAATTTTGGTCATAGCCTCATCTTATTCTACTTTTCATGTGGGATCTGTTGGCTAGCCATTTGGAGCAAGGATGGCCGAGATCCAAGAGAAATACTCTCTTTTTAGGCATTTTTCCAAGGTAAAACCTAATAACAAGGTAGGATTTCGAGATCTAGATAATTCTTATGTTAATATGGTGGATCTAACACCTTGTGGTGTGTTTGGTTCAGGTCGAAAACACTTAGAACTTTCCTTGCACTCTTAAGGTAATTTTTGCCTCAAATCTTACATTAAATTACTCCTTATGGTTAGATCTTGCTTTGAGACTAACTAGGCCTTGTTTTCTGTTTGAAAACATGTAAAACAAGCTGTGGAGATTTTCTACTCAAGGTGGCCGAACCAAACAAGGCATTACCTAAGCTAAATCAAGGTATAAATCACTTAAAACCTTAACTTGATACATTAACACAAATTTAAGTGTGTGTATATCAATTGCCGTGAGTGAAGGAGAAAAACAAGGTCTTATTTGACCTTAAAATGTTTAAGAAATGGTTTAATAAATTTTATAACTAATTAAACAAGCATAAATGTCAAATTTAAGACATTATGTGGAAGTTTGGTAAATAAATGAAAATTATATGGTGAGGCCGAAAATTTATATGTATTTTGGGACATTTATGTGTAATTTATTTTGTGAGCAAATGTTTGTAATAAGGCCATGTATTTTAGGCCATCTTATTTATGCATTTACAAGCTTTTATTTAAGTTTAGGTGATATATAATTATTACCGAAATGAATAAGGGGTTATAGTGTAATTAAATTAAATTTAGGGACTTTAGAAAAATAAAGCCGAAAATTAGAGTTAAAAAGGAGTTAAAATAAAGTTTATAAGATTTTATAAAGTTTTGGGGTTAAATGGTGAATTTTGGAAACTTAAGGGTTAAAACCGTAATTATTAAGAATTAATGGTCAAGGAAATATTAAGGTGGTCAACCTTGACCATATGCTAGGTTTTGACCAAAATAAATAAGTTAGATAACTTATTTAAGGTTTTATAATAAGCTATGTATTTTATGGTAATATTTTATAACATATGTGGTAAATATGTTATTACCAAAAATAAAGGGTGTACAATGGTATTTTAAACACCCATGGGCTATTAGGAATTTTTAGGAATTTATTGAGTTGTTTTTGGAATTAAAAATAAGCTATATATGAATAATATATAGTTATTATGTCATTATGACACTTTGGAGAAAAATAGATGGTGAAATGGTAAATACTAAGAGTATATGGGTTAATAAGGATATTTATAACCCTTTGGTGGAATTTGGTGATTTTTAGAATTATATAAGAGTATTTGTTGAGAAATATGTATAATATATAGTTTTAAAAATATTATCAAACTATATGTTATAAATTGGGCCTAATGACAATATAAAATGTATATTGAGGTCTATTCGGAATTTATGAAAAATAACCATAGGTTATACTTCTTTTTAAGTTAGAAATGTTATATTGAATGGTATATATAACATGGTGAAAAGAAAGGGGTGATTTTGTAAATAAAGGAAATTATGGTTTAAGGAAAAGTATAAGGTTTAATATATGCCTATGAGGCAATATACAATAGTTTTGTATAAAAACTATAGGAATAAATTAAAGGGAATAAAAATATCATATCAAATGGTATTAGTATTTTGGTATAACATTACATAATGTTATGTGGTCAAAAATGGGATTTAAATATAGTTAAGGGCTATACCGGGTTAATAAGAGTTGAAAGATGAATTTTAGACTAAGGTCTACAATGTCATAAATGTTATGACAATTATGTGGTATTAAGGTGGTTTAAGGGAATTAATATAAGGAGGGGTACTCACATAAAATAATGTGACAAACGATAAATAAATGGGATTTATTAACTAAGGTAATTACTGAATAAACCTTAGAAGTTGTAATTATACAACATAAAATGTTACATGATATTAGGATAATAATCTTAATATAAGTTGTATAATATAATACAACTAATGGGAACAATCATCTAATAAAAGATGATAAAATGTAACATAAAATATAAGAGTTTATGAAACTCATGAGAATTACCTACGTGGTAAAAGTATATATACATACACAAGAATAATGTATATAAGGTGGATATATATATATATTTTGGTTGAAAACCATATGGTTTAATGGTGGTGGTTATTTAACAAAAATATAGTTATAAACTATATGCTATGGGTTTTTGGGATGCAAATACTATTTGCTAAAGATAATGAATTATATATTACATGGTATGATAAGGAATGGTGGGAAAATAATACAACATGGAAAAAATAGAACAATACGGAAAAGAATACAATATGATAAGTGATACAATACAAAAAATATATAATATAAAATAATCATGCATGCATACATGCAACTATAGGTTATATACCTAAACTAGATGTGGATAAGATTAAAAGAAACATAAGGAATTAAACTTAACAGTTGAAATAGTTTTGACGTACGCGTTTTGAGTAACAAAGCCGACTGTTTTAGAAAAAGACCTGTAGCAAACAACTGTAGAAAACATGGGTGAATTGTCGGGGTTACTTATTATTCGGAAATACCGGATGTAGTTAGTCATGGAGACTGACTTATAGTTTGTATTACCGTTTAGAGTATACTTCTGACAAGGACGCTTGACGAGCTAGCAGACTACACGGAGCGTAGGATCTTGCTGATTCATACTCCACCGTAATATTGTCAGGGTGAACGGTATGTAAAGGGGTTTGCCGAGTTGTCCTAAGGTTGCTCCTTGGGCTCGGATTGGTTGATATAACTTGTGTGTGTTATGTCTCTGGTTGTCTATGAGGGTTTCCTCAATTCAGGCTTCTGTGTGATCTGTGATATGTGTTTCCTGAATGTGTTAATTGCATATTTATAGCTGCTTATTATTTACTGTTGTTGAGTTAACAGTAGTGGTTCGTATATATGAACCTATATATATAAAACGAACTAGCGGCTATGGTGCAATCTTATATGAAATATAAGGAACGTAAGTAAAACGTTGTAGCACTATGATAATAATACATACATACTATCTGAGACTTGTGTACGGAGCATTGGCCTTTTCTATACGCCGCTCTTGTATCTAACACTGGATCCTGAGTTTACAAACTCTGGGTTGGACTAATGACCTTAGTCTGCTGTGTTAGAAAATTTGGTAATGCGATGCGATGCGATGGTATAATAAAAATTAAAGATTAATGAATGGAAGGAAAGCCAAGAGGATGTGGCTCTTGGTGCGCGCTGTGATCACAAAAACGATACCAGGATGTCCGCGTACGGGTCCGTAAGTATCAAGGAAATTCCTGTGAGCTAGAATGGCTCATTGGTCGGAGACTCTACCGTTGGAGTGGCTACTGCCGTGGGTGACCCGCCATAATATATGGGTAACTAGAGACGTGTCGTTTTAACGAGACATTGTCACTAGGTATAACTGAACAACTAATACAATTGAGACTTATACAGTGGCGAACAATACCATGGACGAGACTTAATACTTGTTTATTATTCTCGTTGTTTCGCTTTGTTGTTCATTGGTTATACTTGTGGATATTTTATTGTGTGTTGATGGTTGGATGGAGCCTACAAGGCTAAGGTAAATTAACTATGGAAACTGCACGCTACGGCGAATGTACATTGTACATATGGATGGGGCTTGAAAGCCAAACTAAAATAAATTGATATTGGATGGTGAACGCTACGGCGGTTGTACATTGTGCAAAATATTGTTGTTATTGCTCGATACGTTCGATATACAAATGTTGTTTGAAATGTTCTATGAATGTTTGGTTTGGATGGATGATTAATGTTTATGAATATTTGGATGGTTGATTATGTATAATATACATTTATGCTACAGTATTGAATATAACTGTAAAATGGTAAAGCATGAAACCGATCTAATAATAAGACGGTTAAAAATGACAAGTGACCATTAGGGTCCAGGCCCGGCATACTCAGCGTCTATCGCTGATACTACGCCATTTCAGGTTGTTGATCATTGTCGGAGCTGAAGAGCAGGAACAGGGTAATTGAAGATGGTGTATGGTCTTATGGTAAGGTTGTGTATTTTCAGGTTTGGGTAGATGCTCGCTTGTCGATGATTTTGGTTTATGGATTTAGTGTGATGTATAGGAATTTCTCGTTATCACTGCGGTTAGCAGTTTATTTATTTTGGAAGTTGGATGTGGTTTGGCTACGTTGCTCGCATGGGCGAGTAATGGCCGGTGACACCCGAGTGAGTTTGTAATAGTTATTTATTTTACCGCTGCGAGACGTCTTTATTTATTGCTACGTGAGGGATTATATCGTGATTATGGAGAGGGGTGTTACAAAAGTGGTATCAGAGCGGAGTACCGCTCTGATGACGAGAAAGCAGGTTAAGACAGTGAGCTTAGGACTTGGGAAAAATTGGGAAACATTTGGAGGGTACAAGACGATTCGTCTTAAGAGATGTGGTGTCTAGTAACGCAAATTGCGTGACAGGTTAGCCTTAAGGCGACTTAATATCAATTGGTTGTGTACGGTAAGTTACCGAGTATTTATGTGACATACTGTACTACAGATGTCTGGTGGAACTAGAGGGCGTGGTACTGGAAGAGGTGGAGGCGGTGACCCCGGCATTCCAGGAGTTGCTGAGACGGTTGCAGCCGTTCTTGCACAGCTGGGTACTCAGATAGGAAGAGCACCAGCCCACCCGCCACAGCCCAGGGAAACGAACTGGCTGAAGTCAGTTACAAAGACCCGACCACCTACATATTCTGGGGAACCAGACCCCGTAGCTTGGAACGTTATATCGTTGAACATGAGAAGGCCTATGAAGCTTTACAAGTACCTGATGACAAGAAGGTCGCCATTGCTGCTTTCCATCTGAAGGATGCAGCTAGCACTTGGTGGAGGTTGGTCAAGGACCATCACCTGGCTACGCCCGACTTTTCGTGGGCCGCCTTTGTAGAATTATTGAGAGGAAAATACTACCCGGCGCACCTCAAACAGAAGAAGCGCCAGGAGTCCGAGACACTGACCCAAGGAGGTCTGACCGTGGATGAGTATTACGCTCGATTCATTGGTAAGCTGGACTTCATTCCCGATGTGGATTACTCAGAGACCGTGAAGGTCGAGAAGTTCCGGGGAGGACTATTATTTCGCATTCAGATGGCGATGGGTGCTACCCTCTACACTACCATCCGGATATTAATATGAAAGCCATAAAAATTCTTTACTTACTACATTACCAATTAACGTTGTGAGAACTTACCAAGGAGATTCCAGGAGTGTTATGAGGCTGCCTCGAGGACTGAGCTAATGCTCTGGACTCGGGAAGAGACTCTAGAGGCAAAGAAAAGGAAGAACCCTGAAGGAGAGTCTGAGGGTGGAGGAGCACCTCCATGAGGAGGCCAGAGAAAGGGAAAGTAAGGACTTATCCCACTCTAGATTGTTTACTATAATAAATACCTTATGAATGCTGAACCAAAACCTTGAACAGGAAATTCTTTAAAAAGAAAGGGCAGCAGGGTCACCAGGGAACAAAGGGAAAGGATCCCGTCCTTCGGTTGACCGGCCCAGCTATTGATGCTAAGCCTCTGAGATCTGCACCTCCTAAGGGTGAGAACACCTACCTCTTAAATATAAATATAATCTTAATCTTTATACCACCAGATTTTAACTTAAACTCAAATACTACCATTAGGCACCGGACAGCCCTAGCGCCATTTTTACTGTAAGCGTTGTGGGAAGGACCACCCAGGGGTCGACTGCGAAGGCCGCAAAGTCAAATGTCGGTGCTGCCACAAAGAAGGCCATAGGGAATTTGAATGCTGGACGAACCCAGAGAGCCGTAATTACAGGCCACCAAAGAATACCCAGAAGACCTCAGCTGGAGGATCTGGAGTACCACGAGGCGGTCAAGATGGCCAGACATCTACTGATGCTGGAGCCCTGAAGGGCAAGGGAGTAGATAGGGCATGGGTACCCTAACTCCATGAGACCGCTGGTGGAAGACTTTTACTTACTATGTTGTGTGCTTACTGTGAATGTTAAAAGGAGCTATGTTATAAGTATGTGGGAGTGTGTCATTGACCACTCGCCTTGTGTGTAAGACTTTGGGATTAGTTATGTGGACTCGATGCGAGCACCTTGGAAACATGACGGATTATATATATGAACAGGATGTTTAAGCTTACATTATCATGTAGCCATACCAAATGACACAGAGTCAATGAGACCGGGAATTACTGAACCAGAATTTCCACCTGCATGGCGCACTTGCTATTGCAAGCGCTATGACAAGAAAACCACTGAAATTTCCATCTGCCTTGCGCACTTGCTACAGCAAGTGCAGCGACAGCAACAGTAACAACTACTGCAAATGCAACTGCAACAACTACTACTTTTTAACCTTTAAAAAAAAACTGTTGTTTAAACTTTTTCAGAGAAACCTTGAGATCAGAAACCTGTGCGACCTTTTGGAAGGACCGTTAGTCCAACCATTGCAACTGGACAAATTAAACAGCCACTATGACTGTAAAAAAAAAAACACACCAGTTTAAACGTTCGAGGAAGTTTCAGACATGGCTATTAGCCAAATACCACAGTGTATACTTGCATTTAATGCTAATCACTACTAGTGATACATGTTTAGTCCTTATGGACAAACATACCCTTTGTAGATGCACCACCGTCAGTGAGGATGGTTGGGAAGTGAAGAGCCAAGTTGCTCAAACTATTATGCAATCTACAATGCATCCAATTACATGGATGAGGGGACTAATATGAATTATGGATGAGATATGATCAGAAAAAAAACAGGGAGAAAAGGAATATGTGTTGTACTCAATGAGATCAAAAAAAAAAGGAGAAACAAAGTTTGCTAATATAGCACGGATTTTACTTACACCGAGTTGAATGATACTAGTCTATGTACAAGTTACCACGGTTGTCACGAAGGCAATAGTACTTATTACAGGATAACTGATAACATTAACTATTATAAAAAAAAGCAAGCAAAAAGAAGAAAAACAAAAAAAAAGAAGAAGAAAGCAGAAGAGGAAGCAAAAAAAAAAAAAAGGAATATCCATCAAAGGGAGATTGACAACAGAATACTTCACAACAACCGTGTGACGGACATTACCAGTTTACTAAACGAGTCATGGGACGACTGCACTCCGTTAGGAGCATGTGGGCCTGACAGACTTATTTTTGAGTTAGTCGGGTAAGTGGTAATGTATCAGTACGGTACCCCATGCAAGTAGACAAGTAGTGTTAGGAACGCGAGAAGTAGTCAACTCCATTCTACGGACAGTAAGACATATTACCTCGAAGATGGACGAGAAGAGCCGCAGTTAAACCAACAGGCTAGGAAAAAAAAGAAATAAAAAAGGGAAAGGAACCTTCAACAGAGAATAGTGGACAGTATACAGAGAAGACAAAGGAACCGTTTAAGGACAGGAAACCAAAAAAAAAGCAACAAGAAAATACATTATGGACGAAAAATATGTGGAACCCTCATAAGGATCAAGCAAATGCTTGCAATCCAGAGGAAATCTACCAGATGATAGAGAGATAAACGTGTGACTACGCAAGGAGAAAAGATAAAGCTATATGATAGCAGATATCTTGCTTAAAGAACAATGGATTTGGAATGTCCCACTCACAGGATAATTCGCACATCTTATCTATTTGACTCCTGAGATATTAGCTGTGAGCATTTACGCCTCTGCACTCTGTATAGCTGAGTGTTTTGGTATTGCACTCGTGCAGTTATTAATCTTGTGGGAATGCAGAAAGATAAAGTGGATATCAACACGAGTGTGTAAAAAAAAAAGAACTATAATAGTGTGTTACTCCGGAACAAAATACCAGGAGACATGGATGACAAGCATCATCTTTGTGGACATTGAGGCTGGTACGTCTTAGTATTACAAAGACAAGTGCAAAGAGCACTAAGTACTAACAATGGCCAATGTCATAGTATACCTCAACTGAATACCAGTGAGAAAAGGCACACGCATGTATGCTAGTGATCCAAATAAGTGGATTCACAGCAAGAAAAAAAAAAAGAAAGGCAAATTGAGCCTGTGTTCACGGGTCTGCACCTCATACGGAGCGAGTGGGCCCATTAGAGTGAATTTGGAAGAGAGCACAAATAGATTAGTGCCTCACCTTTATGAATTGTGGAGCCCGGAAGGGCTAGAGTCATACCCGTCTCTCTGATATGAGGATAATCCACGAGTTGGTGAACTCTTTGAGAGCCAAGTATCCAGCGCTCCTTGTTGAGCGGCAGTTGTATACTTGTGGGGTACGGGGGCGTAACCCTTTTTAAGGGGGGTAGAGCCTCTTGGCTGTGCACATGTGTGCACTAAGTTTTGGTTGTTTGATATGCATTGCATACAAAAAAAAAGAGAATTGGTGGTGTGCGGGGCATACGAGGTTTGTTTGGTTAGTATGTGAATTATTTAGTATGCATAGCATACAGTGAATTGGTTTGTTGGTTATGGTTGGTACGCGGGGCGTGCGTTGTTTGGTTTGTTTGTGTGTGATGTACACTTGTATGTACGTATCTTACGAGATACCTGTATGAATGTTGTATCTACACCATGTGTGTAACACTTTTCTTATGCTATTTGTGATATGTATTCATATTGCTTTATAGAATGATTACATATGGTATCGCCTAGATACGAAATGAATCATTAGATATGGAATGTGGAACAATGGAATGTTATGGACACCTCAAGAAGGTTGTGAGGACTTGTAGAACTGATAGGAAATGATGGTGCTGATGGATCACCTATATCCATATATGATTGAACTAACGCCACAACGTGATGGCTATGTGCATTATAAGCGCAACACAATATGTGTAAATGATATATCAGATAGATATACATTATGAGAATAATGGGTAGTTATACATTTATATACTTACCTATTAGATTAGGAGACTTCGGGACAGAAGTCTTTTTTAGGGGGGTTAGACTGAAATACCCAAACTT
>JAIOTZ010000400.1:0-55372 GCA_023374045.1 Limonium bicolor
GGTTAATGTGTTATCTAGTACTCATTGGAGTCATTGGATATTGGTTAGAACATTGGAAAGGAGATACACATTGGTGACCGAGATTGAACAAAAAAACCTAAGGAAGAAAGCTTTTTAAGCTTGTAAAGAACAAGGTAAATTACTTACCTTAAGATGTCTGTTCTTTGTTGTTTAAGGGGATGGGATTAGGTATATGATGAGTTTAGTGTAGAGTTTATATTGGGGAGGTGTTATAAAACCTAGAAGAAACAATGACTATACTTGTGAACTTTTGACTAAGGAGCAAATGAGATAAAGAGATAGTTTAAGAATATAAAGGTGAAGTACAAGAAGCATTTATTTCAATGGGAGCCCTTTTGTGTGTATACGCAGGTTGAAGCCAAATATATGTGGAAATTCAGTGGTTAAGATTATTGTCATTTAAGGGCCTAAGTGCCAAGTATTTTAAGTTTAAGCACTATATGATGATGTGGTGAAGTTTTAGTGTAGATTGTGTGTTAAGGTGTTGTGATGAGAATTGTGTGGTATTGGTTGTTTGATGGAGAAAAACCATGTGTTAGGAGGTACTATATACTATAGAACCCTTGGCAAAATGTAAAGGAGAGCTTAAGTGTTTAAGATATTCTAAGGGAATTTAATGACTAGAGAAGTACTAGGATGTTCTATAGGTTGTCTTAATGAAAAAGGGTGAAGTTAAGGTGTTCTAATGACTTATAATGACTTAGGTATCACCATGGAGGATTTAGGAATCAAGAGAATGTATTTGAGTATTTAGGACTTAGGCAAATGTTGGTGCACAACTAGGAAGGAAATAATGTGTTGATGATGGAAGTTTAAACTTGTGAAGGAACTTTAAGTAAATGCATAAAAGAGTTTTAGATGGTGAAAGATGCTTGGGAGATGATGTTATAGTGGTGAGGAAAACATTTGGAATAGTGGTTACATTAGGTATGAACCACCACCTAGAAACCTAGAGGAAAGCATTACAAGTGTTAGCATAATTACAAGAAAAATGTATAATGATTAAGGTGAAACTTGGTGAATGATTTAATGTGTTTGGAGGATGCTCTAAGGTGGGTTTAAGGGTCTAAATGATGTTAGAACATATTGGATGGCTTGAGGAAAGGTTTAGTGAAGATTTGGCAAAGTTTGGGCATGATTTGGTGGCGTCCGACCCAGGGGTCCGACCCAAGTTTGGGTCGGACGGCCTCTGTTTAACGCCAGGGAAAGGTTCTGGAATGGTCCGACCCAGAGGTCTTGGGTCGGACATGGGTCGGACGGGTGATTTTTAAAGGGCAAATAAGTTTCTGGAATGGTCCGACCCAGAAGGTTGGGTCGGACGTGGGTCGGACATGAGAGGTTTTAGAAGACGGAAAGTTTCTGGAATGGTCCGACCCAGTTGGTTGTGTCGGACATGGGTCGGACATGTATGGTTTTCCAAACCCGAATGTTACTGGAATGGTCCGACCCAGAGGGTGGGTCGGACGGTAGGTCGGATGGCCCTTAACACTTAAAAAAAAAAAGAAATTTAAATTCTAAGAATGGTAATAGGTAATAAGGTATACCTTTGGTAGGGTGGTAATGATTGTGACCCTAAGAACTTAAGGGCTTAAGTTAAGTTAAGTTAAGTATAAATATTAATGTTTAAGGTTAAACTTGTAAGTTAAGTGGCAAAGACTTGAGAGATTTTTGGATGGGAATCCTTAGGGACTAAGAAGGGTTAAGTAAGGTGCAAACAACTAATGACCTAAAATGAATGAATGTTTTAGGTTTGTGAATTGGGACCCGAAGAAGATTAATCAAACAACCAACGACAGTGAACGGTACAATCCTTCTCGTGACCTGCTTGCTAACGAGGTGTCCCTTGGCTTGTGTGCTATCTTTTTAAATTGCTATGACTAAAACAAGATAAAGCATGCAACCGGTTATATTTATTCTCGTTGTGTTTGTGTTATCTTTACACTAACCCACGAGACTTGAGATTGTTACTAACCAAGTTAGTAGTTACTGAGTTAAGAATAAGAGTTAAGTTTGATGGTTGTTGGTTAATGCCCGTTAAGGCTTAGCTAGCACATGGGTTTAAGATGTCTACTAACTGGAACTTGAGTGAGGAAACCCGGGACCGATCTCCGGTCATGCATGCTAAGGAAAAAGGGGGACGGTATCTGAATCAGATCCGCCCTCCGCTTAAGGACTTGTCTTCGGACTTGTAGCCTAGGACCGGTTGCCGGCTCAGCTACGCTGGACTCCCGTCCAGAGTAGGTGGCATTAAGATGGTGCGGTGGGATTACCTAAATCCCAGGTTCGAATTAAGCTACAACCAATCCCTTCCAGGAAAGGTTTGTATACTGAGATTAAGATTAAGATTAAGGTAAGGTAAGGAACTGAGATTAAGGAAATGAGGACTAAGGAGGGGGTTACTAACCCACTTGATAAGGGAACGCTTGAGTCGTTCATTGTTTGTGAACTATATATGTTCATCTGTTGTTATTGTTATTGCACTTCATATTATGCTTGTGTATGTAATCAATTTCCATGCTATCGACAATTAGTCGTCGTAGCCCCGTTAGCTTGGGGGCCATGAGAGGGTGTACCAGCATTCGTGCTGACCCCCTCGGGGGCTATTTTTACACTTGCAGGTAAGAGACCCATGAGGACGCACTACGAGAGTAGGAGCGGTTAGACTTAGGGTGGGATGTTTATTTTGAGTTCGGATTGCGCCTGTGCACCCGATTGTTTATATTAAACTGATGTAAGTTTGAGATTATGTTTGAGATACTAGTACTCGGTTGGTTGTGGTATTGTGAATGTTGATGTTTTGAGTTGGATAAGTATTTTGGATAAGTATTGTAAACGTTAAAGCCGGTATATTCTAACGATCAGACCGTGGCAAGGTCCAGGTGATTTATTTTCGCTGCGACGTATTCGATTAAGTGTTCAGTTTGCGATAACCACGATAGGCTTTGGATGGGGTGTTACAAGTAGCTATAACATTTTAGACATATTATAAAATTTATATTTCATAAAAATATCTTTTTAATTTATCCAAATAATTCCATAATACCCGTAACTTGCAAAAATCATAACTTACTTTAAAAACTCCAAAACCTATTAATTTACATCAAAATAATCTAGATTTTATAAGGAATCTATGGTTTAAATTGCAAGTCAAAATACATTCGGAAGGTATTAAATTAATTCAACAAGTTAGGGTTTAATTCTGGAAATATTAAAACTGAAAACAACTAAATCTATCCACGTTTTAATCTCGGCCGTCCATTTCTAAAACCTACGATCGGACGGCCATTGAGTCTCGAGTTCTTCAGCAATTCGAAACCGATACCTGAGTACTAATCTGTTGATTTCTCTCAACTCACAGAACCAAATTCGATGATTTTTGTTCTATGGATTCGAAATTCTCTTGTGGTTCTATTGATACCAAATTTACGAGCTATCGTGCAGCGCACTGAAAATTCGATACTGCTAACTCAGTTTAGGGTTTATGTTACACCCGATCTGCTTTTTGCAAAAATTCTCTCAATACAGGGGATAATCGATCAAATTGGCAGTTGGGTTAGGTCGGTAATGCAAAACCGATTAACATAATCGGAGGAATTCAAAGAAAACTACCGGAATTGCACAAATCGAAGGGATTCGATTTCGGTTTTCTGGAAAATGTTCGAACTGACTGTTTCGGGGAGCTCACTTTGCGGATTATAAGTTAAGTTCAAGATCGAATTAGAATACATATAAGGACTTAATCGAAAGAGAGATTTAGATCTACAAGTTGATAGCAAGAACTCAATCTGACTTGCATTATACGGAAAGAAATTCAACCTGAAAGTTACGAGTTTATACCTTTACAGTTTCTATGATTTTATGTGCAGTTCGAGTTGGCTATTCATAGACCAACTCGCGCCAGCCGGGAAAGATTCAATCCACCAAACCTACCACATTAAAGTAGGGATGTAACTCTAAACATTAGTGGAATAATCATTGAATTTGATAGATTAGAGAGAAAGTTACAGATCTCACAAGATCTGAGTTTACCTATCGTTTTCTGAAAAATCTGGGCAGAAAATCCACCGTGATCGACTAGCGATCTTTAGACGCCTTTAACTTCTACTCGATTCAGAATCAACCTTGGACATAAAAAGGAAATTTGTAGAGGGATTAGAGATCTACAAAATGAGCTATAGAACTCTTATTTTCATGGAGGGATGAAGGAGATACAGCTCGGAGAAGTTACCTTACCGATTCTGTTTTTCAGGAAAACTGGGTTGCAGGTGTTCAGGGAGGCAACTTTAGATCAAGTTTGCGGCGGATTTAGAAGGATTTAGGGCATGTATGAGTAATGATTGCAAAGAGGAGATTAAGGAGAAGATAATGAAAGAAACGCATGCAAAAATAACCTAGGATGGCTAAGATATTGGCGTCTGAAAATGGGGCAATGACAGATGGTGGCTGAGAAGAGTTAGCCGAAATTAGAGGAGTTGGCGCTCTGACGTGGCGTGATTCCCGAGGCGGGCATGGCTGAGTCAGCAGGCCCTTGCCATGTCAGCATCCTTCAAAATTTTGGCTCTAAACTTCATTTTATCATAACTTTGGATAGGATGATCCGTTTTTGACGTTCTTTTTACCAATCTTCTTGGTTTTCCATAACCTTTTTATTGGTATGTTTCATGGGCTGGTTTGACCATTCTCAAAAAGTCAACCCTAGCAAGGCTTAATAAGCTTTATGTTTCCATGATTTTATATTGGCTTTTATGATTCCAATTCATGTTCAAACTCTTTCAAAAATCTTTATAATATACTTGGAATGTTTAGAAATTTTTCCAAGATTTATTGACTTATAAATCTTGTTATTAAATTCATAATACTAATATAATATATAGTAATCCAATATTTAAAGTATCTTTAGGATTAAATGGAAGAAATCCCATGATTAAATTTTCATAATTCCATATAAGGATATAATTTATTATTCACAATTCCATACTATAATATAATAATTAATGGTATTATTTACGGTTTTAATAAAAGAAATCCCCTAAATTAATTTAAATTAATTTGGGGTATTTCAACCGGATTCCTCACTTCCGGTTAATCACTTGTAAGAAGTCCCATTGATGGAACTTAACACAATAAATCACAAGGGAGATGGATACACTTTAAAACATAAACACAACTAACTCATACATAGCCGTAGTTAGAACATTCTTAGGTTGAAACGTTAAAACCGAGTACCGCTATCTTATGTATCCGGTTGGTTAACTAACGGGTTAGCACGTATTCGAGGTTAACGGTACCGGTACACTCATGCCATAATAATAACAATGACTGTAAACTCATTTCATGATTTAAGTCTTACAAAGTCATAAACATTAGAAAACACAAACACAGAAGCCAGTGTAAACCGGTAGCAAACAGACTGCAAGAAAACCATACCTTGGTCCCTGCTGCGTTTGAATTCCACCGAATGCAACTCCTATACATAATTAATGACACCGGTTAATTACCTTATTTAACTTTCAATTTTACTAAGTGTTTTACAAACTTACATGACATGTTTTATAATTAAACTTACACTTGATTATCCTCATTATACCCACTAAGGTTTACTGCATAAGCCACATTTTTTTTGTTTTTTAACAAGTATAGGCCGACCAACTATCGACCGACCCAACCCCTGGGTCGGTCCGTTCCAGTAATATTCCTGGTTTGGAAATTCCACTCCGGCCGACCTTGACGGTCGGTCCCAAGGTTGGTCCATTCCTGAAACATTTTTGTTTAGTGTTTTTAGCCCGACCGACCCACCCACCGATCCAACCCCCTGGGTCGGTCGATTCCAGAAACATTTCCGCCCAGTGATTTACAGTCCGACCGACCCAGCCAGGGTCGGTCCCCTGGGTCGGTCGACTGCAGAAACTTCCTAAAAATTGTCTAACTTGCTCCAAACTTTTCCTCAAGTCTCCTAATGTGTTCCAACATCATTTGGCACACTAAAACCTTCATATTTCATCCTCCAATGTAACACCCCAACTAACAACAACACAGTCAACAACAAACTGCAGCGGAAAACTTAAGTCATCACATTACTTAACGCATTGGTGTTACACGCCGTTAACCACCCACGTGGCTAACAAGGCTAATACATATACATTGTATCGGTCTGATGGACTAGATTCCCGAGCAACTATACATTGCTATCCCTTTCCATTAACAATAACCAACATACATAAACATTCCAACTGTACCGAGTATTTACAAACGGATGCCGATAACAATTTCGGTCTTACTACCCCTACAATACATACACAATTTAAATGGCTACCCATGTACAAACGACTACCCCGTCCTACTCTCGAACGGCTTCCAGCTCCTTGTACCTAAAATAGGGAAGAGAAGAAAGGGTGGCCCCCCAGGGGCTCAGCACCTTTGCTGGTATGGTAATCCCGCAGCCCGCATGCTTCCGGGCCACGCACAACTAATTGTCGTCTAAGCATGCTGTTGATTATATTTAATCATGCACGTAAACTTCAAACACACAACACATTACATTGTACAACAATGGCTCAATAAAACAGCCAACACATCTATACTTAATAAATCACTCATTGTGATCTTTGACCCCTAGAGTGTTTCTCCTTTAATGGAGTATTTCCTTAATAGACGACACTTACCCACCAATCGGTTATCCTTAAACGCCTCTTATAATAAACAGGGATTCATATCCATGATCCACATACTCCACATCTTAATAAGCATAACATCACATTGCAATGAGAATTGCAGCACAACCATAACACAAACATAACGGGAACGGTTCCCTTTACGAACCGGCCCAAACATAGTTAGTTAACTTGGTAAACCTAGAGAATGAATACACACTCATGACAAGCTTGTTACATCACTCATTACCGTCTGTTAGTCGGACGAGTAACTTAACTTAAAGATGGATCGGATATAGTGATCCGAACACACCGTACATATTCCCCAACCGACGTGAGTCAGAAAAGCCTTGGTTAAGCTTAAGGGTGATTGAAGACCAATGAAGGAAAACAACCAACAGAGAGGGAGCTAAAGAAACTGTATACATCAACTCCCAAACAACGCGCGACCGGAACAACCGGATTCCTCACCCCCCATAATGTATAAATAAACATGGTTAAGGGCTCCACTGTGGAACCTATCACATCCATACACCTTACAGTATTACAACTGGGTTAGACACACAAGGGAGGTTCATACATCACACAGACAAACATCACACAACTAACTCACGCATAGCCGTGGTTAGAACGTTCCTTAGGTTGGAAACGTTATTACCGGATACCGTTCTCTTACGTTTACCTAATATTGGTTAACTAGCCTTTCATACGTATTCGAGGTTACCGGTATCAGTACGCAAACACACAACAACAACAATGACTGTAAACTCGTTTCATGATTTATCTTATAACGTGGCAAACATACAAAAAAACACTGGCATACAAGCCGGTGTAATCCGGTAGGACACAGGTTGCAAGAAAACCATACCTTGGCCCTTGCTCATACGAGTCCCGCCAACGTAGTTCCTAAACATGATTAGTAATGTCGGTTAATTAACTTATTTACTTTTGAATAACTAAGTGTTTTTACATGATTATATGTCTGTTTCCTTACTTAATTCACACTTGATTATCCTTGTTATACCCACTAGGGTTTACTACTTAAGTCACACATGTTTTTTTTTTTACAATTTGGTACTATGTCCGACCGACCTTACACAGGTCGGTCCATTCCAGAACACATTACCGTCAAAATTTCTACACCGACCGACCTTGCAAGTTCGGTCACAAGGTCGGTCCATTCCAGAAACAATTCCCGTATATGAAAGTTTAGACACAACGACCTTGCAAGTCCGGTCCCAAGGTCGGTCTATTCAGAGACTTAATCCGTACCAAAAACAAGCCGACCGACCTTGCAAGTCCGGTCCCCAAGGTCGGTCCATTCCAGAGACTTAATCCGTACCAAAATACAAGCCCGACCGACCTTGCAAGTCCGGTCCCCAAGGTCGGTCCATTCTAGAGACCATTTCTGGCAGGGTAAACTGGGCTCGACCGACCTTACTAGTCCGGTCCCTAAGGTCGGTCGGCTCCAGACCTTTGTTTCTACATTCTCATCTGACTCCAAACTTCACCTCATGTATCCTAGTATGTTCTAACCTCATTTGGGCCCTCAAACACACCTTAAGACCTCCATTAAACTCCTTAAATCACCATTAAAGATCTCCTCAAGCATTACACAATTCTTATAAATACTAACACTTGTAGTGTTTTTCCTTAGGTTTCTAAGTGGTGTTTTATACCTATGACAATCACTATCCCAAAATGTTTCCTTACCACCATTACCACTACTCCAAAGGCATTATTTCTCACATACACCTCCCATATACAAACTCCTTCTACTTCCACTAGTTCACACTTGGATCTCCACAAGGCATTATTTTTTTCCTTTGATCACCAAAACTTGCACAAGACTTAGCACTTCACATAACATAACTTTGGTGTGTTTAAAACACTCATTTGATTTCTAAATCCTCCAAGACTATGCCCAAGGCATCTTAACACTTAAGAACAGTTATTTCACATTCTTTCACCATCTTAAAGCTTAACCATTCCTAGCACCTTCTAGGTCATAAGGTCTCATTATTACACATAAACTCCTTTGTTTATCAACTAAATTTTGCCATAGCTTCTCTTGTATATTCTCACACCCAAACACTTAGATTTTCACCTTTTGACAACCAAGAACCATTAATCATTTAATACACACAAACATATTGTTTTTCATCCTTTAACCATCCAAGACATTCATCTTCACAAAGAATGTTATTTACACACACCTAAGCCCTTAAACTAGACTACATCACAATATAGTGCATAAACTTAAATTGCTTGGCACTTAGGCCCTTAAATAACATGGCTCTTAGGCCCTTAAATTGCTTAAACCTTAAACACTGAATTTCCCACATATATATATTGCCTTTGACCTGCAAATACACTCAACATCACATATGCCTTTAATAATTCCCTTAAGAACAATTCACTAGCTCTTTTGCCATTGGCTCCTTAGGTATTTTATTAAGCAAATCAAGCTCATTTTTCCTAAGGCATTCAAACTACATTGAGATAAGCACATTTACCTCTTTTCTTCAAGATTTTTACTTAAACACTCTTGTTCTTTCTTGATTAGAAATCAGCAAGGGAACTTGGTTACTTGTCAATGTTCTAGTCATACACAAGTAAAAAAAAATGAGCATTCAAGCTCATGCTTCAACTCATCATAAACCCTAAGTATATATATATTGTCTTATAACATTGAGGTGATAGTTTTACCTTGATAATGGAAGAGAGTTTGATCAACTAGAAAGAGAGGACTCCACCAAGTCCTTGAAGATTGTATTGAAGCTATACCAAAGCAAGAGAAAACACCATTACTAGGTGATTCTCGTCACACAAAAACAAGAGGAAACATTGATTTTCTTTGGCTTTCCTTACCTTGAAACAAAGAATGACAAGGCAAAAAGATGAGCTCAAGCTCCATCAATGGTGAATCTTCATGGCACCAAAATGGAGTTCTTGAAGATTTGAAATGATAGAAGTGTAGAGCTTGGCCTAACTAAGACAAATATGGTCTTAGAATTTGATTTGGAGCATAGAGTTGGATTTGACAAGGAAATGAAGTTGGAGAAGAGAGGTTGCTGTACAACTCGTTTTGAAGAAGGGAGGAGAGGATGAAGACGGTGGGAACAAGGAGAAAGAAGAGAATGAGGTGAGAGGTTTACTTTGTAAGATATTTAAGTTAAAAAGGTAAAAGTCTTTTTACTTACTTTTCCTCCTTTCATTATTTGACTTGTAAATGGTGGTGACTCACCATATTGAAAATCGGCCCCCCTTTAGTACTTAGGGGTATTTATGGTCTTTGTTGACCAAATAATTGACTTTCATTGACCAAAGTCTTAAACTAGCACTATTTGGTTACTACTCACTAACCAAGGCACATAATTGTGAAATTTTTGATTTCCCATTGATTTAGACTTCCTAATGTGATAATAAGTAGTAACATGTTGATTAAAGAGTAATGATGGACATTTAGCCACTCAAAACCCATTTACAAGACAATTTTTCAAAAATGTGCTTTAAGACTTAAAGCACATTTTGTGTTTTAACTTGTTTTCGAGCTTGGTTTTCTTTAGTAATTGATTTAATATGTTCATTAACACATAAATAAGGTATAGGTATGACCTTTAGGTCTTAACCAAACTTATCCCTAGCTTAGAGCACATTTTTGCCCATATTGGCTTTAAGGTATTTATTTGTGTTTTGTTTAGTTTAGTTGTCTACCAATGTTTCCTAAGGACTTAATTAGCCTTATTAAATCATAATTGAATATTATTTAGTCTTGGTAGGCTCTTTGGGTCCTAACCAAGTTCACTCCAAGCTTAGAGAATGCTTTTGCTCAAATTGTGTTTATGGTACTTTATTGCTTTTACTATGGTTTAAATTGTACACTGATGTTTCTAAGGCACCTTTTAGCCATTAAATACCATAGTTTAACATTTAAAAACATATCAAGGTTTGGGGTATTTAAATCTACCCCCCTTAAGAGAACTTCGTCCTCGAAGTTCACATTTCCCACACATCGTTTGGATTCGAACACGGGGATTACTTTCAAAATAAATTTCCATAACCAAACATACTTCACATCACAACCTCGGACTTAACGGTCCGGGTAACACATACACATCCATACATAATATAACTTAACTTACTTACATGATAACCTCGGACTCAATGGTCCGGGTATCTTAACAACATTCACTTATATAACAACCCTTAGACTCTAGGTCGGGTAACATAACATATTTAGACACAGGTCTAGGTAACATAACATATTTAGACACATAGGTCTAGGTAACATAACAACATTTAGACACATAGGTCTAGGAAACATAACAACATTTCAGAACTCAGCCACATTAGGACTCAAGGTCAAATAATATTTATTACATACCACACAACATGTCTTAGCATGTATAGCAACCATAAATATCTTTTATATACACTGTGATCCCGCAGATTCCCTGGGGGATCAAAACAATCACTTAATCTTTAACATATATACTTCCCATGTCACCGGTCCGAAGACAAAGGCTCATACGTCCTCGGCTCATGAGCAAGTACTACAAAAATATTCTTTGTTAAGTAAGAGAACCTTCATTATGTAAAGTATCTTGACGCTTTATAAATACCGATTCAAAATCCTTTTTGAAAACTCAATGCAACTCCAAGTCCAGCTTATGCTCTTTGCTTCTTTTCTTAGCGTGGTTATTTGTGACCACTAAAGGGAGCTTCAAGAATCATCCAACCCTGATGTGATCAGCATCAGTGTTGAACTATCCTTCCACCCCAATTTGTGTTCGGCTTCCCTTGATCACATGCAAATCAAGTTCCACCTCCCACTTCATTTTCAAGCATCAAATAATACACTCATTCCAATTTTCTATCTTTTTTTTGTCAATCTAGTCATAATCATTCTCCAAAGGATAGAACTCCGCCTATCAGTTATCTCCATTCACTTTAATCTTGTTACCTAGGGAATCTTATTCTCACTAGGTTCTATGTCGGTTTCATACCCTTTCATGAATCACTATATTACATATATACATATATTTTATCAAAATACAACACACGGTTTTACATTTAGCATCATACGAACACATACTGCTAGGGTTTTAGCTCCCTGAGAGTTTCTCTACTCCCAATTACTTGTACTAACACACAACAACTAACTAAGTAGTCACACTTATCACAATGGTATTTCGCATCTCCTATGCAAAATTACCACAATTAAACCATGAATGAATGTGTATGTTTATGTAACACGTGCACCAATCATCATAACAAGTAATTTTGTGCTATGCACAACATAGTTCACGTACACTTGTACGGTAAAACACACTAGTGGTTTTGCACTCTACCCCCCTTAAAAGGGATTATGCCCACGTAATCAATCACTGAATATTGGTTCAAAAAGTTCTACCGTCGTGAAGTGTTTTAAATTCCACACAGTCTGTTATACAATGTGTTCTGGTTAGAGGATCTTAACCATATTGGCGGTTTAGTCCCTAAACCAAGAATTCTCATTGGAGTTTATTTAAATCTTAACTAGTTTCGGTTCTGTCCTGTGAGGCTTCTTAGGCATTAATAATTAGTCATTTATTCGTATTCACTATGCACATTCGGTATCTGAAGCATGGGTTCACTGGCCTCTGCTGCGCAACTCTGATAACTTTAGAGCTTAGATTGCCCATTCGTATTCTTACTGTATTGTATATCTTCCGTTTATCACCTTTATCTTGGTAATAATGGTTTCTCAACCGACGCCTGGTATTTCTTACCGTGAGCGAATTCGGTGAGTTACAAATTTTATCCACTTCTCTGACAATTATTGTGTATACAACTATGTATTTCACAATGATTGACTTAATTTCTTCCGACTTACTATCGGTTGAGGTTGAGCTACTACTTAGTGTGTAGTGCTCTCTCGTTATTCCCACACCCGAGGTATATTCCATACCGATATTTGGTATTTCTTGTTACTGCAGTCACTTTTGCTAATCATGCCTTCACGTTTGGTTCTGTACCAGCATCATTTCATTGGTGTGACCATGCATTTCCTATGCATCAGTCATTATGGTCTTATTCTACCACAATTAACATTTCCCAAGTCCTAGCTATCCCACTCGATCATTACAGCGCAAGTAGAATACCAAAACACTAAGTCATACAGAGTGCAGAGGCGTAAACTCTTGGCACTAAATCTTCTAGGCGATTCCAATAGCAATTTACACTGTGTTTCACTGAGATTCTTATCTCATAGTACTAGCTACCGGCTTACTGCCCGGTTCGTTTGGTATCACCTACTGTGGTATCTCCATTGAGTTAGACTCATAATTCTGCTTATTTGCCATATTACCATTTAACAATACTTATACAACGGTCGCTTACTGCGCACCGTATCCTTACTCATTATACAACATCAACTTACACTGCATTCGCTATTATATTAGCTTCCGCCATTACACTGTGTTTCGCCACTTATTTGGCTGATTGTTGAATGCGCTATTGCTCGAGTCTTTATGCTCCTCGAGCGAACCATTACTTGTTACTCTCACTCAAGTTATAAACCGGCATTACTCAGCTCGATGCTTCACTTTATACACATATGGTAGCAAGATTGCTGCTCTCCCGCAATAACAACATGGTCAATCCTTAACATATTTCTTGAACTTGGTTCATATAACTACCGCTTCAGCGGTTTCACAACATCGAGAGGTATCCCCGCTCTTAGAGCAGTGGTTCGTTCTCCGCTCTACCACTTATACAATGTAAACTTCTGCAATCCATCAACTTACATAACATATTTGTTCGTGACTTGTAAGCCATATTGCCTCGAGCTCTGCTCATTGTAGGCTGTTCACACACATTTACTTCTCTGTACAACATTATATGGTTTGAAGTTTGCATTGGCCCCCATGACAGGGTCGTGCATCACGCTTCCTTTACGGGATGCCCCTTAGGAATGTCAGGCTGCCTCCAGACGTCTTATGTTTAAACCGAGTGTTCGTTTCTGTCACGTTATTTCGTCCAACGATTGTTGATCCAAAACACTCCTCAAGGATTGCTCCTGGGTGTTACTAAGTTATGCCATTACCTCTGGCTTGCACTTATTGGTACGTCAAATAAACTACGCCGCTTGCGTTCTTAGTCGAGTTTACTATCCTCTTCCGTGAAGATCGATATCCCCTGGTAATCCAAGTGATCATTCGGGAGTTTCATCCCGTTCGTTGCATGCTAACATGTCCATTTCAGGCATCTGCCTTACCATATATAGGTTGAGTCACCTTTCCAGCTATCACGTTCATCCCTCGTGACACTTGAGACATATGCTATGTCTTTACTCACTAACCAGTGCACTTCGTACTCCCTGACTCTTAAACATTTCCTTGAAATAAGTTCACTAGTTCCTTTAGTCTCTTTAACTTAACTGGGTTCCTTTACTTCAACCATTCTCGGTAATTTGTTGCTCTGTTTGACCTTTACTGCTGACTGTAGTATGGAGTCGACTACTCCCCGTGTCCAGACTCTACTCGTATACATATGTGGGGTACCATACTGATACATTGCTACTTACCTGACTAACCCATAAGAGGTCTACCAAGCCCACAAGCTCCTATCGGAGTGCGGTCATCCCACATTACAGTTGGTACACTCGTAGTGTCCGTCACACGCATAGGTGAAATATTTTGTTGTCAACTCCCTTTATTGTCCTATGACAATATGCATTATGTGCTTCCCGAACTTAATCAAGGGAAAGTCTCTCCACTGTTGTATTATTTAGAACTCACTCCATTCCCCCCGGGTTGTTACCCTTGGGTCTACCGGTTTGGTTAAAAGAAGGTTAGAAATAAGTATAGGTTTGAAAGAAAATTTGGTTTTGAAAAAAAAAAGTGTTTGAAATAAATTTGAGATTGAAAGAAAAATTCTCGTGGTTTCACAACGTCTTCTTGCCTTAACCAAGTCTAGCTTTTTGCTGACTGGTGTATTTCCAATTACAGAGGTTAGGCTGATCAGCCCTCCCTTGGTTACGATTATGTCACTTAACTTCGTGGTACTTTACTAAGTACTTGGTAGCTGTAAAAAAATTTCCCGAACTGTCCTATTATAGCAGCACTTGCCATGGCAAGTGCGCCATGTTAACTGGTTATTGGTTCAACACACACTGGTTGCGGTATTGTTTTCACCCGCACTGTCATTAGTTGCCTTGTTGGCCCTTACTTGACCTTACAGTTGACATTAAATCCTCTGGATGACTTCTCACTGTCTTCACATAATAATCATTAACTAGGGTGTTTCCCATTCTTGGAGTCCCCTTTTACTTAATATCGTATCTTCCTCGTAGCCCGTTCCATGAATTTGTCGTGGTTACTGAGATTGTCTCCTGTTTGGGTATACGTTGTAGTTCCTGAGTTGGTTGGTATACCATTGGCGACATTATTTAATAATCTCCCGTGGACACTTGTCTCGGGTTTCATTACTTCACTTCTTGCCTATTGCACAGCTGGTGCGTTGCAAGCTGGTTGTTCTCGACTGCTTGGCATGTCGACCCAGGTTGTCGGAAATTCCATTCTTCAATATAGAAGATTCGTCATCCTTCGCTATGAAATGCGGTTAACATCGTTTAGAAGGAACCGTCGTCGGGATTCCCAGCTTTCGGAATCTACCGGATGACAGGTTCTCCTTACTTACAGATGTACTTAATAACATCCAGATCGGGTTTTCCCAAGTAAGAGAACTTTCATCTCTCTGGCGTTCTTTCCCAAGTCATAAAACAGGGATTGTGGAGGGCGGGATGGATATTGTAGGTTTCCAGTACACACTGGTTTACTCCTAACTAGCGTATCTCTCACGCTATCACTCAACCCTTAACCCAAAGTACTAAAATCCTAACTCAGTACTTCCTAAGCTCGGTAATTCAGTCATTAGAGCAATACTTCGCTCTGATACACCTTTTTGTAACACCCCAACTAACAACAACACACTCAACAACAAACTGTAGCGGAAAACTTAAGTCATCACATTACTTAACTAATTGGTGTTACACGCCGTTAACCACCCATGTGGCTAACTAGGCTAAATCATATACATGTATCGGTCTGATGGACTAGATTCCCGAGCAACTATACATTGCTATCCCATTCCATTAACATAACCAACATACAAAAACATTCCAACTGTACCGAGTATCTACAAACTGATGCTGATAACAATTTCGGTCTTACTACCCCTACAATACATACACAATTTAAATGGCTACCCATGAACAAATGACTACCCCGTCCTACTCTCGAACGGCTTCCAGCTCCTTCTACCTGAAATAGGAAAGAGAAGAAAGGGTGGCCCCCCAGGGGCTCAGCACCTTTGCTGGTATGGTAATCCCGCAGCCCGCATGCTACCGGGCCATGCACAACTAATTGTCGTCTAAGCATGCTGTTGATTATATTTAAATTATGCACGTAAACTACAAACACACAACATATTAAATTGTACAACAATGGCTCAATAAACAGCCAACACATCTATACTTAATAAATTGCTCATTGTGATCTTTGACCCCTAGAGTGTTTCTCCTTTAATGGAGCTATTTCCTTAATAGACACACTTACCCCAAATCGGTTATCCTTAAATGCCTCTTATAATAAACAGGGATTCATATCCATGATCCACATACTCCACATCTTAACAAGCATATAACATCACATTGCAATAAGAATTGCAGCACAACCATAACACATAACATAACGGGAACGGTTCCCTTTACGAACCGGCCCAAACATAGTTAGTTAACTTGGTAAGCCTAGAGAATGAATACACACTCATGACAAGCTTGTTACATCACTCATTACCGTCTTGTTAGATGGACGATTAACTTTACTTAAAGATGGATCAAATATAGTGATCCGAAAACACCACCGTACATATTCCCCAACCGACGTGAGTCAGAAAGCCTTGGTTAAGCTTAAGGGTGATTGAAGATTAATGAAGGAAAACAACCAACAGAGAGGGAGCTAACGAAACTTATACATCAACTCCCAAACAAACACGCGACCGGAACAACCGGATTCCTCACCCCCCCCATAATATATAAATAAACATGGTTAAGGGCTCCACTGTGGAACCTATCACATCCATACACCTTACAGTATTACAACTGGGTTAGATACACAAGGCAGGTTCATACATTCACACACAAACATCACACAACTAACTCACGCATAGCCGTGGTTAGAACGTTCCTTAGGTTGGAAACGTTATTACCAGATACCGTTCTCTTACGTTTACCTAATATTGGTTAAATAGCCTTTCATACGTATTCGAGGTTACCGGTATCGGTACGCAAACACACAACAACACAATGACTGTAAACTCGTTTCATGATTTATCTTATAACGTGGAAAACATACAAAAAAACACACTTGGCATACAAGCCGGTGTAATCCGGTAGGACACAGGTTGCAAGAAAACCATACCTTGGCCCTTGCTGCATACGAGTACCACCAACGTAGTTCCTAAACATGATTAGTAATGTCGGTTAATTAACTTATTTAACTTTTGAATAACTAAGTGTTTTTACATGATTATATGTCATGTTTCCTTACTTAATTCACACTTGATTATCCTTGTTATACCTACTAGGGTTTACTACTTAAGTCACTCATGTTTGTTTTTTTTTTTACAAGTTTTGGTCCGACCGACCTTACACAAGGTCGGTCCATTCCAGAGACTTAATCTGTACCAAAATACAAGCTCGACCGACCATGCAAGTCCGGTCCCCAAGATCGGTCCATTCAAGACCATTTCTGGCAGGGTAAACTGGGCTCGACCGACCTTACAAGTCCGGTCCCTAAGGTCGGTCGGCTCCAGACCTTGTTTCTACATTCTCATCTGACAGCAAACTTCACCTCATGAATCCTAGTATGTTCTAACCTCATTTGGGCCCTCAAACACACCTTAAGACCTCCAATAACTCCTTAAATCACCCATTAAAGATCTTCCTCAAGCATTACACAATTCTTTTAAATACAACACTTGTAGTGCTTTCCTTAGGTTTTTCTAAGTGGTGTTTTATACCTATGACACACTATCCCAAAATGTTTCCTTACCACCATTACCACTACTCCAAAGGCATTATTTCTCACATACACCTCCATATACAAACTCCTTCTACTTTCCACTAGTTCACACTTGGATCTCCACAAGGCATTATTTTTTTCCTTTGATCACCAAAACTTGCACAAGACTTAGCACTTCACAAACATAACTTTGGTGTGTTTAAAACACTCATTGTTACACATAAGAACACCTTATTTCACATTCTTTCACCATCTTAAAGCTTAACCATTCCTAGCACCTTCTAGGTCATAAGGTCTCATTATTACACATAACTCCTTTGTTATCAACTAATTTTGCCATAGCTTATCTTGTATATTCTCACACCACAACACATTTAGATTTTCACCTTTTGACAACCAAGAACCATTAATCATTAATACACACAAACATATTGTTTTTCATCCTTTAACCATCCAAGACATTCATCTTCACAAAGAATGTTCTTTTCACACACCTAAGCCCTTAAACTACACTACATCACAATATAGTGCATAAACTTAAATTGCTTGGCACTTAGGCCCTTAATAACATGGCTCTTAGGCCCTTAAATTGCTTAAACCTTAAACACTGAATTTCCCACATATATATATTGCCTTTGACCTGCAAAAACACTCAACATCAAATATGCCTTTAATATTTCCCTTAAGAACAATTCACTAGCTCTTTTGCCATTGGCTCCTTAGGTATTTTATTAAGCAAATCAAGCTCATTTTTTCCTAAGGCATTCAAACTACATTGACATAAGCACATTACCTCTTTTCTTCAAGATTTTTACTTGAACACTCTTGTTCTTGCTTGATTAGAAATCGGCAAGGGAACTTGGTTACTTGTCAATGTTCTAGTCAATACACAAGTAAAAAAACAATGAGCATTCAAGCTTCATGCTTCAACTCATCATAAACCCTAATGTGATAGTTTTACCTTGATAATGGAAGAGAGTTTGATCAACTAGAAAGAGAGGACTCACCAAGTCCTTGAAGATTGTATTGAAGCTAAACCAAAGCAAGAGAAAACACCATTACTAGGTGATTCTCGGTCACACACAAAAAAGAGGAAACATTGATTTTCTTTGGCTTCCTTACCCTGAAACAAAGGGAATGACAAGGCATGAAAAGATGAGCTCAAGCTCAATCAATGGTGAATCTTCATGGCACTAAAATGGAGTTCTTGATTATTTGAAAAGATAGAAGTGTAGAGCTGGCCTAACTAAGACAAATATGGTCTTAGATTGATTTGGAGATAGTTGGCATTTGACAAGGAAATGAAGTTGGAGAAGAGAGGTTGCTGAAGCAACTCGTTTTTGAAGAAGGGAGAGGATGAGACAGTGGGAACGGAGAAAAGAAGAAATGAGGTGAGAGGTTTACTTTTGTAAGATATTTAAGGTAAAAGGTAAATAGTCTTTTTACTTACTTTTCCACTTTCATTATTGACTTGTAAATGGTGGTGACTCACCATATTGAAAATCGGCCCCCCTTTAGTACTTAGTGGTATTTATGGTCTTTGTTGACCAAATAATTGACTTTCATTGACCAAAGTCTTAAACTAGCACTTTCGGTACTATTCACTAACCAAGGCACTAATTTGAAATTTTTGATTTCCCATTAATTTAGACTTCCTAATGTGATAATAAGTAGTAAACATGTTGATTAAAGAGTAATGATGGACATTTAGCCACTCAAAACCCTTTACAAGCCAATTTTTCAAAAATGTGCTTTAAGACTCCTTAAAGCACTTTTGTGTTTTAACTTGTTTTCAAGCTTGGTTTTCTTTAGTAATTGATTTAATATGTTCATTACACATAAATAAGGTTATAGTATGACCTTTAGGTCTTAACCAAACTTATCCCTAGCTTAGAGCACATTTTTGCCCATATTGGCTTTAAGGTATTTATTTATGTTTTTGTTTGGGTTTAGTGTCTACCAACGTTTCTAAGGACTTCCTTAGCCTTATTAAATCATAAATTATATTTTTAGTCTTGGTAGGCTCTTTGGGTCCTAACCAAGTTCACTCCAAGCTTAGAGCATGTTTTTGCTCAAACTGTGTTTATGGTACTTTATTGCTTTTACTATGGTTTAAATTGTACACTGATGTTTCTAAGGCACTTTTTAGCCTTTAAATACCATAGTTTAACATTTAAAACATATCAAGGTTTGGGGTATTTCATCCAAACTCATTTCCTAGCTCATTTCTAAATTCCTTAAACACTTAGTCATTTTCTTACAAACTCCTTTACACTTAGCACATTTTCCTTACACATTTAACTTGTATTTTTTCCTAAGGCTTCAACTAACCAAGTATTGTTTCTCCACCACTACAACTACTCCATAAATATTTTTTTCACCAACACCTCCCTTACACAAACTCCCTAAGACTTTTCTAGTTTCTTACTTAAACCTTTACAAGGCAATATGTTTCTCAAATCACCCTTCGTATCCCCAAACTACCATGGACAATGCTTAGGTCATTCTAATGCTTATGAACACTTAAATGCCCCTTTCTTTCACCAAATCAGCCCTTAACAGTTCCTAGTACAACCTAGGTCACCAAACTTCATTCAAACACCTAAGATTCCTTATTTACTCAACAATGTTTGACATAGCTTTACTAGCACTTTCTTACACCAAAACACATGGCTTTCCACCTTTAAACAATCAAAGACATTCATCCACACAAGGAATGTTCTTTACACACAACAAAAACTTTAAACTACACTACATCACAATATAGTGCATAAACTTAAATTGCTTGGCAATTAAGCCCTTAAATAACATGGCTCTTAGTCCCTTAAATTGCATTAATCTTAAACACTAAATTTCCCACATAATAAATGCCTTTGACCTGCAATTACACACAACATCACATGTGCCCTTAATAACCTCCTTGAGGATAGTTCTGTAACTCATTTCTCATTGGCTCTTTAGGTAGCTTATTAAGCAAATATAATCAATTTCCTAAGGCACAAAAACTACATTAAGTTAGGTTATTTACCTCCTTTCTTCAAGATTTCTTCCTTTTTTTCTTGGATTGAAAATCAGCAAGGAACTTGATCACTTGTCAATCTTCTAACCAATACACATATAAAGGTAATGAGCTTTAAGCTTCGTACTTAAACTCATATGTAAACGCTATAGTTACTTAAGTGTTTTAAAACATTAAAATGGAATTTACCTTGGAATTGAATGAGAGTTGGATCGAGTAGCAATTGAGGACTCCTCCTAGTCCTTTGAAGTTTGAATTAAGCAATAAAAGAGCAAGAGAAAAACATCAAGAGGTGATTCTCGGTCATGAACAAAAACAAGAGGAAAAGTAGATTTTCTTTGGTTTTCCTTACCTTGAAGTAAAGGTGAATAAACAAGGTGAAAAGAGATGAGTTCTTGCTCCTTCAATGGTGAATCTCCATGGCACTGAAATGGAGCTCTTGAAGATTTGAAAATACAAGGTTGAAGAGCTTGCTCTAACTAGAAGAATGTTGGTCTTGAAATTGATTTTGGAGCATGGAGCTAGGAGTTATAAGCAATTGAAGTTAAAGAATGGTAGAGGTTCTGTAGCAAAACCGATTTAGAGAAGGGAGGGAGAAGGTTGGAGACGGTGGGAAACAAGAGGGAAAGAAGAGAATGTGGTGAAAGGTTTTAATTTGGAAGATATTTATGCATAAAGCAAATAGTTAACTTACTTGTCATCTTTCCATCCTTATTAAACTAGCTAAGTGTGATGAGTCACACTTAAAAACTGGCGCCCTTTATCCTCCTTGGGACATTTCATGCTTTGTTGACCATTTAATCACTTATGTTGACTTATGTCATAAACTAGCACTATTTGAGCACTATTCACAAATTAGTGCACATAATTGTGAACTTTTTTTATTTCCCATTGATTTAGAATTCCTAATGTGATAATACGTAGTACACATATTGATAAAGAGTAATTATGGACATTTAGCCACTCAAAACCCATTTCCAAGACAATTTTTCAAAATGTGCTTTTAGACTCCTTAAAGCACATTTTATGTTTAACTTGTTTTCAAGCTTGGTTTTCTTTAGTAATTGGTTTAACATGTCCATTAGCATATTAATAAAGTCCTGGTAAGCTCTTTCAGTCTTAACCAAGGTTATCCCAAGCTTAGAGCATATTTTTGCTCAAATTGTTCTGATGGTACTTTATTGTGTTTTCTATGGTTTAAATTGTTCACTAATGTTTCTAGGGCACTTTTTAGCCTTAAATACCATACTTTAATATTTAAACAACAGATCAAGGTTTGGGGTAGTTCAATCTACCCCCTTAAAAGAACTTTATCCCCAAAGTTCACACTTCCCACACATCGTTTAAAATTGAACACGGGGATTACTTGTAAAACAATACTTCCGTAACAAACAAACTTACATAACAACCCTCGGACTCAAGGTCTGGGTAACATAACATCATTTAGACTCAAGGGTTTGTAACATAACATCATAGACAATGTATTTCAATACATGCCGTACATACACAACCAAAACGGCTTACCCCCCTTAAAAAGGGGTACGCCCCGTACCCTATACATAAGAAAACTAGTGAGTAAACAATGATGGGTACTTCACCCTCATTCTATCTTCCAGCTCCCAAGTTGCCTCCTCAACTTCCTGGTTAGACTAGAGGAACTTCACCAGTCGAACAGACTTGTGGCGAGTGTCTCGTGTCTTAGTGTCCAGAATGCTTACGGGAGTCTCCACTGATCGCATGGTCGGCTCTAACGTCAGCCTTTCGGGCTGAAGTACATGAGACGTATGAGACATATACTTCTTCAACTGTGATAAATGAAATACATCATGTACCTTGCCCAACTCAGTAGGCAGATCCAGCCTGTAAGCTACCGGGCTTATCCGCTCCGTCACAACATAAGGCCCCACATATTTCGGGCTCAACTTGCCTTTCTGGACAAAACAAAATACACCCTTCATGGGGGAAACTCTAAGAAATACTTGGTCACCCACAGTGAACTCCAAGTCACGTCGGCGCACATCGGCATACGATTTCTGCGTATCTTGAGTTGCCTTCATGTTAGCTCGTATCTGGCGTACTTCTGCTTGTACTTGCTCCAGATATTCGGGTCCTATAATGACCGTCTTACTCGACTCATCCCAGTATAACGGCATACGGCATGGTCTTCCCTACAAAGCCTGGAAGGGAGACATCTTGGTCGAAGCATGGTAACTATTGTTGTAGCTAACTCGATCAAGTGCAACTTATCAATCCAGCTGGTCTGAAAGTCAAGTGCACACACGTAACATATCCTCGAGCGTCTGAATGGTGAGCTCACTCTGACCATCAGTCTGAAGGTGGAACGTTGTACTCAGCTTCAGCTCAGTACCAAGCGCTTCCCGTGTAGATTTCCAGTACCTTGAGAGGAATCTGGTATCCCTATCAGACACAATAGTCTTCGGTACCCCATGATGTCGTACAATCTCTCGGTCGAAGAGCTCTACTAGCTTTGCCACTTTCCAAGTGTCCTTCATCGGTATGAATTGGGCCACCTTGGTCAGTCGGTCAACAACGACCCAAATCATGTTCAGACCTCCCCTTGTAGGCGGAAGCCTTACTACAAAGTCCATGGAAATGTCATGGAACCTTCACTCTGGCACTGGCATTGGCTGCACCATACCACCAGGTCGTCGGTGCTCAAACTTGACCTTCTGACAAGTGAGACACCTCACAACATAGTAATTCACATCCTTTTTCATTTCATTCCACCAAAAATATCATTTCATGCCCTTATACATCTTTGAAGCTCCAGGGTGAATGGAAGTAGTAGAATAGTGGGATTCACTCAGTATGCGCTCTTTCAGCTCGGTGCTACTTCTCGGAATACACAATCAGCCATTCAACCTAATCAGGCCATCATCGTGGAGTCAGAAATCATACTTCTAACTATCAAATGTGCCATCTGTGAGCCTCGATTTTAAACCCTACCTATGTTGATTAAGGTGATTATGATCTAGTCGGGTTTTAGGTCTACTTATAACCTAAGATTAATAACTATGTGTTACAACAATAATTATTAAAACCTAAGCTAGCTCACTGGAACCTATTATGAGTCGCCACCTAATTTTGACCTAGATAAATTAGGAAAGGAGAGTTCGGGTTCGGGGGCTTGATATTCGACTTATTTAGGGTTCAATTACTTTCATTACCCTTCCTAGGTCGTTTTTCCTCTACTTGGTTTATTTACGGCTTATTACGAGTGTTTTAACCTAAGTGCGCGAGCTTCTGTTTTTTGTGTTTTTTAGCATTTTTTGACAGAAAATTAAAGTGAAATTAAAATTACCTAAACTAGGGTTTCGGAGGCAGAATTAGGTCAAATTTTGTTTCCGTCCGTAGCCACGGACCTAATGTCCGAGACCACGGACCCCAGTTAACCTAATATATAAAAGTCGAATTAAAAAAGGAAAACAGAAAATTGAAAGTCCGGGGCCACGGACAGGCTGTCCGTGGGCCCGGACATTATTAGAAAACCTAAATTTTGAATTTTTAAAAATCCGCCGCCGTCCGTGGGCGTCCGGGCTTACGGACAGGAGTCCGGGACCCCGGACATGACGTCCGTGGGTGCGGACCGCCCTCGGACGGCGGCGTTGAGGCTGTTCCCGAAGGTGTTTTTGGCTCAAATTTTATGGGTGTGTAGCCTGAAAGATGTACAAGACGTTAGTGATTGAAATTTTCAATTTGAATTCGAATTAAGCACGAAACTTGGTAAACAAGTTATTGGACAGAAGCTTAAACAAACAGCAATACAGAAGCGTAAAGGTTAGTTTGACCCAAATTTGAGCAGAGAGAATAACCGTAGGAATTAGAAAGTGGAGTGTAACCTTTTTACCTTCGATTCAAGATTCTTCACCGGGATTCGTTGAGTGCTCCGTTGATGGAGCCGGGTTTCGACCAAGCTTCTGGTTGTTGTTGTTTGCTGTTCTTCACGTTTTGGTGGTGTTTTGTGGGGTTTTGATGATTGATGTGTTTGGGAGTTGAAAATGTTTGTGGTGATTTGGGAGATTTCGGGTTTGATTGGTGGCTCGGGTGTTAAAACGTGAGAGAGAGAGAGAGAGGCTGTTTTGAGTCTAGGGTTCTTGAGGTTCTGATTTGATCATGGGATAAGGTTCCTTATATAGGCTTCCTTAAAGATAGAAAAATCCGGTAAAAACCGAGATTTACCGACGTTTTAGCTCAAGGGCTTCCAAAAGGAATTTGATTATGAAATTTTACACATGGGTAAAGGATGATATTTCTGAATTTTCTAAAGTGGAATCGAATTTTTTGGATATTGGAATATTTTTAAATTCAATTTCTCGTCAGATTCAGTCAGAAATTGCTAGAATATTATTGGAAATTCGAAAAATCAAAATTCCAACGCCATTATGCTTAAAATGTCATCCTCTATCATGGGTTAAAATTTCAAAGAATTTTGAATTGATTTGACCCTTCTTTGGAGGAGAGAGGAAGCCTATAGAGGGCTTAGGAGCCTTGAAAAATTACGAAAATACCCCTGGAGAAGACTAAGCTGTCCCTAGTACTCTGAAATGTGCCGATCGAACTGGGAACCCTCGCTACCAGCCTATTAGTAGAGACTCTCTTCCGGGGGGTTGAAATTTTGGGTATAACAGATTGCCCCCCGTCAACTAGTTTTTGTAATGGAAATGAAAGGCTAGTTGATGCTTGAGTGATACCCCAAAATTTTTGATCTTAAAAGACCCCACATGCAATTGAAATCCGATAAGTTGTGTCGAGCTGTTCTAAGGCGCTGACTACCTATGAGTAAAGTGGAAGGATGTCGAGCGATTCTAAGGCGTCGACCACCTAAAGGTAAAAAATGAAGTAACGTCAGACTATTCTAAGGCGCCGACTACCTACAAGGATGATACGATGTCAAGCTATTCTAAGGCGTTGACTACCTATAATGAATGAAATGATGTCAAGCCATTCCAAGGCGTTGACTACCTAAAATGTGAAAATGAGATAATGTCAAGCGATTCTAAGGCGTTGACAACCTAACAAGTGAAAATTGGGTGGTATGCAAATGCAAGAATGCTGAAATGCTAGTGATGCTGATGATGCTCGGATGCTTCTGGGGACCGAAACCCGTTCCAATGCTCCTGGTTGGTATACTATGGGGACTTATTGCCTCTGCCCACCAACTGGGGTGCTGGGATAACTTCTAGATTACCAAGGGGACTTATTGCCACTGCCCACTAGTTGTTTCTCCCGAGAAGTTGACATTAAGATGGGGACTTATTGCCTCTGCCCCGCCAACTTAGATCACGCTCTGTCTCGTACTTGTCTCGCACTGAAGATGATACTAGGTCTCGTACTGGTCTCGCACTGGATGATGATGCTCGGTCTCGCACTGATGAAGGTGATAGGTCTCGCACTGATGAAGATGATGGGCCTCGTACTGACGAAAGTGATGGTATCGCACTGATGAAGATGCATGGTCTCGCACTGAAGTCTCGTACTAAACGGATGAAAAAAAGCTGGATTTCGCACTGATTCTGGGTCGCCACTGAATGAAGATGTCTCGTACTAAAGTCTTGAAAATGATGGGTCTCGCACTGATTTTGGGTCTCGAACTAAAAATGAGTTAGAAAGATAATGGTCTCGTGCAAATGATGAAAAATGATTACCGGAGTGCCAAACATGGCAATGTATGCAATCAAAATATATGAAAGATACTCGTTCAAAACAGGAAACTGTTGGAAAAGGTGCCAAACTTGGCATTGTTGAGGTGTTATGCAAAAGTTGTAAAATGCAACTAAAGTGTTTGTTGGAAGCTTGCCAAAACAAGAAACTATTGAAAAATATGTCAAACATGGCAATGCTTGAGAAAGACTCTGCTGAAAAAGGAAAGTGAAATGATCATTTCCTGACTAAAAATTCCATATCAGACTTGTTTCTTGAAAAATGAACATGTCATTGGTGGAAGTGTGTGGTGTTTGTTGTGGTGCTGAAGGCTTTTGCCGGTGTTCAGGATTTGTGACAGACCTGGGATTGGGTTGTGATTTTGGATGGAGGTCAAGGCCAATGACGGGCTTGAGAGTGTGTGTGTGTGGTGGTAAGGACTTATGTGTGCCTGTGGTGGGATGGTGGTGCTCGAGCTTTGGGTTTTAATTGGTGTTGACATGGCAATTGTTGGAACCAACAATTGCCCCCAGTATTTTTCCCTTAGGACAATCTGAGCTAGAGTTCATGGCAATCGATCGGGACGATCGATTGCCCCCAGTATTTTCTTTGATTAAACATGCGAACAAGTCTCACCCTCACAGGGTCGAGGCTTATGCTTTGATGTGGTGCTCCCTAACCTACACTTGACGTGGTTGGTGTTTGCACTCATTTCTCGCTCATGATCATAACTTCTAGACCATTGAATTCGATATTTGATGGATTTACGCATTTGATCTGTTACTTTCACGTGATTAGACACACAACTATCAAGTCGGAAGTCTTTAAAGCTTATAACGTGGCCATAGGGTGTGATGAAAGACGATGGGATCATGGAGGGATATTTGAGGTATGTGGAGCTTAAATGGGTGACCAAAGCTGCAACTTGCGTCTTCTCTCAGATTCATCTTCCTTGTCTAGAAGTCGTCTAACTGCTTCATGTTGACGTTGTTTTGAGCTTCTGGACTTGGACTTTTGAAGTTGTCCTTTACACCATTTCTCTTTTCGTCATTTGGATTTCTTCGAGGCATTTCGGGTTTGCCTTTTTGTTTTATCCTTTCTTGACTTTGCCTTTGGGGTTCTTGTGTTTCCCAGTTTTGGGCTTCGAGAGCTGTTTTGATGTGAGCTCTTTTGATCCTGTGTCACTCTGGGACCATTTGCGGATCGCTTTGTCATGCTGATAGCGGCATTGCTTCTTTGGACTGATGAGAATGTTATCTGAGAGTCGGGCTCTTCGCTTCCTTTGGTCACCGGGTCGGACATTCATCATTGGCTGGGTTATTTTGTGGAGCTCATAATATCGAAAAGGGATATATGACAGGCTCAGCGGGGGTGCCTAGGGTTTAATGACAGGGTTTGCAAGCTTTTGGCTATGTGGTGCTGTACCTAGGTGCTTCGTCATCCCTGATAGTTGTGTATCTGTTCTTTGTTACTTTTCGCAGGTCTAAGAGTAAATTTGCAAATTATCTCCTTCGGTCGGAGTTATGCCATTTACCTTTTCTTTTGTATGTGGTCTCACCGGAGTCGTGTAAAAATGACACGCTCGTTCACTCATGGTTTTTCCGCTCAAGACACTCTCGTGAATTTCACTTAGAGACTAGTTCACACGCTTAAATGAAAGATTAAAGATGATGATCCTGAACTCAGATTGCCCCCAGCATTGACCTGGGGTTTATGACAACACTTAAACGGATGTGGATTTGGAACCGCTTCGTGGGTTATTTTGGATGCTTTGAGATAGGTTGTGGTGCTTGGCAACGCATGTTCACCCTTTTAGAAACAAAAGACAAGTCATTCTGTTCCATAGTCGGGAAATGATTACTCCGTGATCCTTTTCCTTAAAAACAAATTTTTGTTTTTCTTCTTTCTTTTTTCAATGAATGAAAATGGTTTGTACAGGAATTGTGAAAATGGAACTATGATTTTATTTATGACTCATGAAAGAAACGTAAAGATTACAATCTGAGGTGACTAAAAACTGACTAAGAAAAACTTGAAGATACACGAAAACATAAATAAAACGATCTGCATACTTAGAAAAATTGGACTCCTTGCTCGAGGAGGTCTTGAATCTTGTGCTTCAATGCTCGGCAATTGTCAGCATAATGGCCAGGCAACTGATGGTAGTGGCAGAATTGATTAAGATGCCTTCCCAAATGAGTGGTTCCTGGCCGAGGGGCCAGGGGCTGTAGCAGGTTTCTCTTCTGAAGCTCTTCAAACGCCTGACTTGGTGCTCGGCCAATGTTGGTGAATTCCCTTTGCGATGAGTCTCGGCGTGGTAAGGGTACCGTCCTAAAGTTTTGATGCGGAGCTCTAGGTCGTTGAACCATATTCACTTCTGGGAAACTGCTTTGAGTGCAAGCTACTGGCTGAAGATAAGCCTTTTCTGGTCCTGGCTTAGATGATTTGGAGCCACTGCCGGAGTTTCTTGAGCATTCGAGCTCCAACCCTTCCTTATGAATCCTTTCCTCTAGAATACCGACTTGTCCCATCAACATGTCCAAACTCGGAAAATACATAAATTTTAGCTCATGGTTGTGTTGTTTTCGCATGTTCTCAATTATCATGCGAATTTGCTCCTGCTCGTCCATTCTGGTAGGCATGGCTGCAGCCTTTCTCCTCCAACGCTTGATGAAGTCAGACATGGACTCACCGTCTTTCTGTCGAGTTCCTGCCAGATCGATTCTGGTGACCTCGAGGTTCTTAGCATACTCGAAATGATTTAGGAAAGCCTCGCAAACCTCCTCGTAGGTTTTGGTATTCATCTTCTGAGTGAGATACCAACGCTGAGGAGTCTCGTCTAGATAGCGTGCGAAAACTTTGGCTTTTTGCATGTCGTTGAGCCCCAAGATGGACATTTCTCGGTCGAACATAGCCAAGTGAATCTGTGGATCCGAGGAACCCTTGTACAAAGCGAGTGTAGGCAGCTTCAGCTTTAGGGGAAGATCAACTTCGGGATACGACGCCGTGGAGAAATAATCGAAGCCAGCTGGTTTGTTGGTTTTCTCTATGCGCTCAATCCTTTTAAAAACCCTTTTGACCTCTGCAGCTAGCTGATTGTCAGGAACATCCTTCCCCACACGTGTTTGAGGATCTTGGGCTCTAACGGAGTCAATCTCGACGTAACTACGGTTAAGATTTTCATCCACAAGCTTTTCCAGAGTGTGCTGATTTGTCTCCTGGAGATTAGCCTTACTCCTCAATTCCTCGACAATGGACTCCAAGACCTTGCACCTTTGCAGCACAGCGGCCAACTGGGCCTCGGTGTTGATCGGATTTCCTCCTTCTGCCATATCTGGATTTGGGCTTGCCTGTTTCCAAGAAGTCCATTATTAGCTAACAAGAGGAGGTGGGTTGAAAGACACTAAGGTGAGAATGACACTTCACAAGGTAGATCGAAACAAGCTTAGGCTGAAAGCAAGTGGGCCAAGATACCCAGAAAATGAGGTGCTTGGGCTGAAGTATCTCTCAGGCTATGAACTGGAATTTGGACTGAAATGTAAACAGATGGCTTTGATTGGGCCTGAGAGGTGACACCTAGATCTAGGGTTTTGGGCCAGGGCCCGAATAAGAAGTCTGCCTAGACTAGAATGAGCCCTTGGGCCGGAATGTGTTTGGGCCTAGAGCAAAGCACATGGGCTGGAGTGGTCCCTAAATCACAAATGAGCCTAACTTTCTTTGGGCCAGAGAAGATGGTTGCTAAGCCGAAAAAGATTTTATTTTCAGGCCTTGTGAGTTATTTCAAGTTCATGTGGATTTCCTTTTTTTGGGCCTAGAACTAATTGGATAATTCAAATTGGGCCAGAAGAGAAATCACCTAAGTCTAAGCTTTTGGGCTGAAGCCCGAACGACTCACATATTAAACCAAACAGGACCTCTGGGCCGCAAACAAGTAGAGCCGCCAATTCGGGTTGGGCTAGGTTAATGTAGGAGAAGTTCCTATCAACCTCTAGGCTAGGTAATGGACCGATCATACAAGCAAACAAGGCTCACACAAATTCAACATGTCCTCACTAGATGTTTAAATTCAACCGGGTATGGATCGATCCGGAGAGGTGCTTGGGGCTTGGGCCCAGGTCACCACAAAGGAATAGGGCTTGCACGCTATTCTCTTTGGGCTTCCCCACTTTTTTCACATCACCTGAAGGTGTGCGTCTACGGCCGGGTCTTTGACTGACCAAACAATGGGCTTGGTAAGGACACTGCCAGGAAAACGCTTGGGGCTAAGGCCCAGGTATTAAGGGGATGTGGTTAGACGACATCCTCCTCTTTTCCCCCGCTTATTCACATCACCTAAAAGGTGTGAGTCCCTGACAGGGGACCCTAGATGGGTCCCGGGGTGAAACTGGTTTGTGGGACCCTCGCTCTCATATGATGCAGGGGTGCAAAAATTTAAAGTGCGCACGAAAGTAAACAAACAAAGTAATAAAGCCATAAATAAACAATTTTTCGAGTTAAGCCCTCTTTCTTAAAATTAAACAAGTTAAAATTAAGAATTTATCCCCAGCAGAGTCGCCAGTCTGTGAGCCTCGATTTTAAACCCTATCCTATGTTGATTAAGTTGATTAGGATCTAATCGGGTTTTAGGTCCACTTATAACCTAAGATTAATAACTATGTATAACAATAATTATTAAAACCTAAGCTAGCTCACTGGAACCTATTATGAGTCGCCACCTAATTTTAACCTAGATAAATTAGGAAAGGAGAGTTCGGGTTCGGGGGCTTGATATTCGACTTAATTAGGGTTCAATTACTTTCATTACCCTTCCTAGGTCGTTTTTCCTCTACTTGGTTTATTTACGGCTTATTACGAGTCGTTTTAACCTAAGTGCGCGAGCTTCTGTTTTTTTGTGTTTTTTAGCATTTTTTGACAGAAAATTAAAGTGAAATTAAAAGCTATCTAAACTAGGGTTTCGGAGGCAGAATTAGGTCGAATTTGCTTACGTCCGTAGCCACGGACCCCATGTCCGAGACCACGGACCCCAGTTAACCTAATTATAAAGAGTCGAAATTAAAGGAAAACAGAAAATTGCAAAGTCCGGGGCCACGGACAGGCTGTCCGTGGGCCCGGACATTATTAGAAAACCTAAATTTTGAATTTTTAAAAATCCCGCCGCCGTCCGTGGGCGTCCGGGCTTACGGACAGGGAGTCCGGGACCCCGGACATGACGTCCGTGGGTGCGGACCGCCCTCGGACGGCGGCGTTGAGGCTGTTCCCGAAGGTGTTTTTGGCTCAAATTTTATGGGTGTGTAGCCTGAAAGATGTACAAGACGTTAGTGATTGAAAGTTTCAATTTGAATTCGAATTAAGCACGAAACTTGGTAAACAAGTTATTGGACAGAAGCTTAAACAAACAGCAATACAGAAGCGTAAAAAGGTTAGTTTGAACCCAAAATTTGAGGAAGACAGATAATACGTGGAATTAGAAAGTGGAGTGTAACCTGTTTTACCTTCGATTCAAGATTCTTCACGGGATTCTCGAGGCTCCGTGATGGCGGACCTGGAGGTTTCGACCGAGCTTCTGGTTGTTTGTTTTGTGTTCTTCACGTTTTGGAGGTGGTTTTTGTGTTTGATGATTGATGTTTGTGGGAGTTGAAAATATGTTTGTGGTGATTTTGGTGAGATTTCGGTGTTTGGTGGCTCTGGAGTTCAAAACGTGAGAGAGAGAGAGAGTGCTGTCTAGGGTCTCTTGAGGTTCTGATTTGATCATGGGATAAGGTTCCTTATATAGGCTTCCTTAAAGATAGAAAAATCCGGTAAAAACCGAGATTTACCGACGTTTTAGCTCAAGGGCTTCCAAAAGGAATTTGATTATGAAATTTTACACATGGGTAAAGGATGATATTTCTGAATTTTCTAAAGTGGAATCGAATTTTTTGGATATTGGAATATTTTTAAATTCAATTTCTCGTCAGATTCAGTCAGAAATTGCTAGAATATTATTGGAAATTCGAAAAATCAAAATTCCAACGCCATTATGCTTAAAATGTCATCCTCTATCATGGGTTAAAATTTCAAAGAATTTTGAATTGATTTGACCCTTCTTTGGAGGAGAGAGGAAGCCTATAGAGGGCTTAGGAGCCTTGAAAAATTACGAAAATACCCCTGGAGAAGACTAAGCTGTCCCTAGTACTCTGAAATGTGCCGATCGAACTGGGAACCCTCGCTACCAGCCTATTAGTAGAGACTCTCTTCCGGGGGGTTGAAATTTTGGGTATAAACCACCATCAATAAGCTTCTGCCTAATCACTTGCATGTACTGATCCGACATCTGAGCACTCCGCACCTCTTCAACCAAGCTAGAATGAGAGACTAGCGAATGGAGAGAGTGTGCTCGGCGACTCAGTGCGTCAGCTACCACTTTTGCTTTACCCTCTTTGTACTGAAGGTTGATGTCGTAGTCGTTTAGGAACTCGACCCACCTTCTTTGTGGTCTGAATAAATTATCACGCTTACCCCATACAAATGATGTCGCCATATCTTCAAGGCGAAGACAATGGCACCCAATTCTAAGTCGTGGGTAGGGTAGTTCTCTTCATGCTTCTTTAGCTGTCGGGAGGCGTATGCTACGACCTTCCCGTGTTTCATCAACAACAACCCATACCTCTTCCTGATGCATCGTTGTAGACCTCAAAACCATCTGTACCGTCTGGTATTGTAGGACTGGTGCAGATGTCAGAGCGTCCTTGAGACTCTGGAAGGAACTCTTGCAATCGTCTGTCCACTCAAATGATGCATCCTTCTTTATGAAGGAAGTCATCGGTTTGGAGACACTGGAGAAGTTTCTTCACAAACCTCCTATAATATCCTGCCAGACCGAGGAAGCTCTGGATGTCAGTAACTGTCTTCGGCCTAGGCCAGGTGCGCACTGTATCTATCTTGGCCGGATCAATAACGATCTTAGCCTCAGAAATAACATGACCAAGGAGTGAAACTTGGTTCAACCAGAATTCACACTTGGAAAATTTTGCATACAATTGGTTCTCTCTCAACGTTTGCAACACACTTCTCAGGTGGCTTTCATGCTTACCCCTTGACCTTGAATATATAAGAATATCGTTGATGAAGACTACCACTGACTTGTCCAACTGATCTTAGAACAAGCGGTTCATTAAGTCCATAAACTTGGCTGGTGCATTGGATAAACCAAACGGCACGACTGTGAACTCGTAGTGACCATATCTGGTTCTGAGCACGGTCTTCTCAATGTCACCTTCTCGGATAGCGATTTGGTGGTAACCGGATCGCATGTAGATCTTGGAGAATACTGATGCTCCTTTCAATTGATCAAACAGGTCGTCAATGCTTGGTAAAGGATAACGGTTATTCACCGTAACTGCATTCAGCTCTCTGTAGTCGATGCAGAGGTGGAGGCTACCGTCCTTCTTCTTCACAAAGGGACCGGCGCTCCCATGGTGAAATACTCGGGCGTATAAATTCCTTGTCAAGTAGGTCTCCCAGCTGCTCTTTGAGCTCTGTCATTTCAGCTGGAGCCATGCGGTAGGGCGCCATCGCTATTGGTCCGGTACCTGGCACCAATTCAATCTGAAACTCCACTGCCCGTGCTGGCGGCATGTCCGGCAGTTCCTTAGGAAAGACATCAGGAAACTCCGACACTACCGGCACATCTGGGCTAAACTTCGGATCTCTCTCTATGTCCTGGACATAGCAGAGGTATACATCATTCTTTCTTTGTAACTACGATACATGGCCATAGCGGTGATTATCTGAGTCGAAGGCTCCCTGGGCCTCTGGCGGTATGAAATGGTAACCCCAGTCGGACTCCGAAGAAGCAGACGATGCTCGGCACAAAGGATTCGACCCTTGTACCACTCCAACTAGTTCATCCCCACAATTACATCAAATTCGAGTCCTTCAAACTCTAATGTCGATCATAAACTCTTCATCTTTGATTCATACTATAGCATTTCGGTGATAGCGGTACACTTGATCCGTTCATTCGACTGGAGAGTGACTAGGAAGTCAGGCATCTCTGCACCGTCTAACCCCAGCCCCTTCGCAAAAGAAAGCGAGACAAACGTATGTGAGGCTCCAGAGTCGAACAAGATCATTGCGTCCACGCCATTAATTGGGAAGGTACCGGTGAGGATAGTGACGCTTTTGCCGGCTTCTGCCTTATTACACACACTCAGTATACCTCCAGTTCCGAGTGCGCAACCTAATTTAGTTCACAAAATTTATAAGTACACAGTAACAACATGGCTGACATACTTCAAAACAACGTCGTTTTATTCATTAACATGCTCTTTACACCATAAGTTGGTTTACATTGTCGACATAGCTAATATATAGCATCCTTAACATAAAACTGGTTTCACCCATTACATGGTTACACAAGGCTTCAGAATTGCCTAAATGTCAAGTTCAAATGTCCGGGTTTCATGTATATGGCATTGATTACTGACGGAGGTGCGGTATTTAGTTGACCTTCTTGATACCGTGATATAGCATCCTCGACTGCCCACCCATGATTAGTACATCTCCTGACTTTAACACCAACTTCTTTGCGAGACCAGCACACTTCTGCTCGCCATACACAAACATTGTGGTATCACCAATGGACCAAGACACCACGGGTACTTCCTTACTTAGAGACTCGGGTGTTTCGTCCTTGTCTTTGTGTAAACCCAACCTTCCACCTTTCTGGTAGAAGTTCACAATACACAAGTCTGCTTTAACACTTGGAATTGGATCCGATTCAACTCGCTGAACAATTCCCAGGCGTGGTTACGACCGCAAGGAACTCCTCAGGTATCCTAGGCACGGTTGATCCGTCTTCCGCTCGCACGTCATGATATGTCTTGGTGTAAGGATTCCAGCCCTTACCCATGCACATCATCTTCGATCCACTCGGGTTTTCGGGTGTGTAGAAAACCTCCAGGTGCTGCTCCTAGTGCGTCACATCGTCGTATGATGTGGATTTGTGCTTCGGGTGTTAGGTATCCATTTAATAATATCATACCTGGCTGGATAACCTGACATTGCTCTAGCGGGAATTCGGTGATGTTGATGGTGGTTTCCTCAGTGTTTGGCGGGAGGGATTGGATAACAAATATTAAAGGTTCCTAAGGTTTAGAATTATCTAACTTAGGTAAATTATACATTATTCCTTAACTCATTACTATATAGTTGTACATTTAGACTTGTTAAAACTCATGCATGCATGAAATACGGTAAGTAGTCAATTATCTCACTCAACAGCTTAAGTAGTAACTGGTCTAGAAGAGGGTCCAACAGCCTCTGACCGGTCTACCACATTCAAGGCGGCCTTGCCAGCTCCCGACCCTTTCCCCATCTGGGAGTTAGAGTTCACTTGATATGAGGATGGCTGATTAATCGCCTTTGGCCCTCAGCGGTTGCGGCGGCCTTTCCCTTCCACTGCCCCTTTGGCCTATAGTTTATGCCGTTGAGGTTCTGGTAGCACTCGTAGTCACAATGCCCAATTTCTTGCAGTAGCGACACTGACATCATTTCCTTTGCAGTCCTGCCGGGTGGTCTCCGTTGCACCACTTGCAGTAGTAGTGGTGCTCGAATCCAGAGCCCGCCACTAGCTGTTATCACATTACACATTCAGTACACACTCACAACTTAACAACACACATAAATTTTGGTACACAGAATTATATTGTTACCCTTTGGCGGGTTGAGAGCATAGGGGCTTAGCTGCATAGGCATAAGTGAGCTGCAGTGGCTCCTCAGCGGTGGTGGTCTGGGCTTGGCCTTTGCCACCTGTTGCTGGCCTTTCTAGGACTGGGGGTAAGGTTTCTTCTTCTTTCCTCCCCCGTACCCTTGCGTTTTGGCCCTCGCTTGAAGCCTTGCACTTGTGCGCATTCTCCTCGTCCCTCAACCGGACGGTGATCTCGACCTTACCTTAGCAGCGGCACGATAGCACTCCTATATTTAGGATGTCAGTCATGCCCCGTGAATTAAACTACATTCACATTTACACATTGTATACACTTATTCAACAAGCGGTGTCTTAATTACCTGCAAGGTGGTGTATTTAGCTGGCCCCATCCCGTAACGTAGGCGGTGGCGAGTCCGTTGTAAAAATGGTTTACCAGAACCCGGTTCGAGTATCCCAGGTCTGGTAGCAGGTGGATAAGGTCGGTGAAGGCGGTATAGTACTCATTGACCAACATCTTGTCCCCTTGCTCAGAGTGTCCAGGTCGAGGTGTTTAGCCTTTGTACATGTACCGGATAGTACTTGGCTCGCAGCAGGGCTGTGTACTCCCTCCATCCAAAAGCAGGATCCGCAACGTTGTCATCCCACACAAGCTTCCACCATCTACTTGCCGAACCCTTCAGATAGTACGCGGCAAAATGAACCTTGGCACCAGCAGCCACATCTAAGGTCTCGTAGGTGGTGTCCAGCTCGGAGAAGTACGCCTCCAACTTACTCGGGTCGGTCTCCCCATGGAATGACGGTGGTCTCAGATCTGCCAGCGCCTTGACCCAGTTGGTCTCGCGTGGCGGGGTGGTGGTGGCTGCACCTCGGCTGCTGCCCCTACTGCATCATAGCGACTAGCTGAGGAACCATCTGGCGATGGCGGCCGCCACTGCGTCGGAATTTTGTGGCCGCAAGGTTATCCCACCGGGTATCCTTACCGCGCCCGTGGTCCTCCCCGTGGTCGGGCCTGCCATCTGAATTCACACGAACATACATATTAGCATTGTGCTTGCAAACTTATCGGTTCCAACGGTTGTAACGCTTTCCGGACAATAAGGTAAATCCACACTTAGTTAGTTGTTAACCTTTGCATTACTGCTCACTCACATAACTAAGGTTAGATTTCCTAACTCGGTATGTTCCTAAGCTCGGTATTCCGGTCATCAGAGCGAAGTACCACTTTTTGTAACACCCCAACTGTAAACTTAACAATAAGTAGAAACTACAGCGGAAATTATAACTTAACCATTAACTAAAAGGAGTCGGTGTTACACGCCGTTAACCACCCACTGGCTAACAAGGCTGAAACATACATTTGTATCGGTCTGATGCACAGACTCCCAAGCATAGTTACCAACATCCATAAACACAACCAACTTTACCGAGTATATATACAAACCATCACTGTAAACCCATTACTATCCAAAATATCACCACGGGAGCACAGGCGCATCCCGGGTCCAACATCCAAAATCTAACAAAAGTATTTCATGACACCTAGGATCTAGAGCCACTCTGCTTCCTCGATCCTCATCCTGTAAAAAAAATGGTGCCCCAAAGGGGCTCAGCAACCCATGGCTGATATGATTAACGTGTAGCCCGTTGGCTACCGGGATATACACGACCAATTGTCATGATAACATGGAATTCATTTTAACATACAACATAAACACGCAAAAGCAATATACTTCCATAGCAACAACAACATATAACAAAACAGGAATCTATCTCTTTAGGAAACAAACCAAATATTAGTTAGTCAAACTTGGTAAGCCTGGAGAATGATCTCAATCTCATGTTAAGCTTGTTACATAACTCGTTACCGTTCTGTTTGTCGAAGAATAACTTAACTCAAAGATGTGCCGGATATAGTGATCCAAGCGCACCGCACATATAATCCCCCTAGTCCGATCAATAGTCAGATAGCTAAGCCTTGGTTAAGGTTGTGGGTGATTGTAATCCAAGAAGGAGAACAACCATAACATAAAGAGGGTCGAATCTGATTCAGATATCGAATCCCGTACATACACGTGTGACCGGAATGACCGGATTCCACACTCCCTTGTTAATCACTTGTTACAAGTCCCATTGATGGAACTTAGCACAATAAATCACAAGTGTTTAGGCCCAGTTAGGCGCACAAGGAGATGGGATACACTGTAAACAACATAAACCATAACTAACTCATACATAGCCGTAGTTAGAACATTCTTTAGGTTGAAACATTAAAACCGAGTACCGCTCTCTTACGTATCCTAGTATGGTTAACTAACGGGTTAGCACGTATTCGAGGTTAACGGTACCGCTACACTCACACCACAATAATCAATGACTGTAAACTCATTTCACGATTTAAGTCTTACAAAGTAATAAACATTCAGAAAACACATAAACACACAAGCCGGTGTAAAATGGTAGCAAACAGACTGCAAGAAAACCATACCTTGGTCCCTGCGTTTGAGTTCCACCGAATGCAACTCCTATACATAATTAATGACGTCGGTTAATTACCTTATTTAACTTTCAATTTTCTAAGTGTTTTACATTCTTACATGACATGTTTTACAATTAAACTTACACTTGATTATCCTCATTATACCCACTAGGCTTTACTACATAAGCCACATTTCTTTTCTATTTTTTTAACAAGTATAGGCCGACCGACCATCCGACCGACCCAACCCTTGGGTCAGTCCGTTCCAGTAATAATTCCGGGTTTGTAAATTCCACTCCGGCCGACCTTGACAGGGTCGGTCCATTCTAGAAACATTTTTGTTCAGTGTTTTTATCCCGACCGACCCACCCACCGAGCCAACCCCCTGGGTCGGTCGATTCCAGAAACATTTCCGCCCAGTAATTTACAGTCCGACCGACCCAGCCAGGGTCAGTCCCCTGGGTCGGTCGACTACAGAAACTTCCTAAAAATTGTCTAACTTGCCCTAAACTTTTCCTCAAGTCTCCTAATGTGTTTCAACATCATTTGGTACTCTAAAACCTTCATATCATCATCCAAACTAATTTCCAAGATCATTTCTAAATTCCTTAAACACTTAGTCATTTTCTTACAAACTCATTTACACTTAGCACATTTTTCCTTACACATTTAACTTGTATTTTGCCTAAGGCTTCAACTAACCGAAGTATTGTTTCTCCACCACTACAACTACTCCATAAATATTCTTTTTCACCAACACCTCCCTTACACAACTCCTTATGACTTTTCCAGAAGTTCTTACTTAAACCTTTATAAGGCAATATGTTTTCTCTAATCACCCTTCTTATCCCAAACTACCATAGACAATGCCTAGGTCATTCTAATGCTTATGAACACTTAAATTCCCCTTTCTTTCACCAAATCAACCCTTAACAATTCCTAGTACAACCTAAGTCACCAAACTTCATTCAAACACCAAAGATTCCTTATTTACTCATCAATGTTTGACATAGCTTTACTAGCACTTTCTTACACACAAACAGATGGCTTTCCACCTTTAAACAATCAAAGACATCCATCCACACAAGGAATGTTCTTTACACAAAACTAAAACTTTAAAGTACACTACATCACAATAAAGTGCATAAACTTAAATTGCTTGGCACTTAGGCCCTTAAATAACATGGCTCTTAGGCCCTTAAATTGCATTAATCTTAAACACTAAATTTCCCATATAATAAATGCCTTTGACCTGCAATTACACACAACATCACATATGCCCTTAATAACCTCCTTGAGGATAGTTCTGTAACTCACTTCTCATTGGCTCTTAGGTAGCTTATTAAGTAAATATTGAAATACCCGTGAATTTTGGCGTAGGATTAAATTAGCATATAGTCAAGGATGTTATGGTAAGATTAATAAAGGCCCAGAGAAGCAATATACATAGGTATAATTACGTTCATTTCAGATAACTTTATTATGTTCAAGAATACAAATTTGATTTTACTTCTCTCTAAAATATTTTTCTCTTCCTAACTCATTTATTCAGCTATTATGTATTTATTCCTTTTGTCTAATATTTAGATAATTCTCCTCATCCTTCACTAACGATCAGTTAGCCCTTCTTCTATTTTTACTTTAGTCAAATAGTATTTATTTATCTCTCTAAATTTTGAATCTAGATCCTTCCATGATTTTAACATTATTCATTTACCTTTAAATTGAAATCTTATTTATAAACTCATTTCAAGTTATTTTACAACATTACTTATAAATTCTCCTCTCACTAATCTAAATACATTTATTAGTTAAAGACTAATCCTTTAATTATTTCCATATTGTTTCTATTTAATACCACAATCGCTATCACGATCGCCTCCATCTTAAACCTACTGCCTCCAGTCTTCTCTCTTTCTTTAAGCTCCTAACCCTTCTCAAATTCACGCTCTTATTCTCCATTGTCGTTAGGCCGCTTCCCTGGTGCCGGTATTGATAGAAGGGTAAGGGGTATCCGTTGGTAAGGTTAGTTGATTAATTCGCTAGTCTCTGGGTAGTATCTGATTGTGTTCTGCTTGTATTCTAGACTCCGATTTCCCTGATGAACGCTACTGCTGCTGATTCTGTTGAGTGATTTCGTGGCTGTGAACGTATCCAGGTAAATGTTGTGCTCAACATTCTCTACCTCTATGTTTTTGCGAATTAACAATGGATTGGTTTGGATATGGTCTTGATTTTGTGAAAGTTTGGGAATTATTTTCCCCATGTATTCTGGTGGGATGTTTTGCGAATGGGTTTGAATAAAGGTTTTGGGAGACTTTCTTTGAATTGGTTATTGGAATTGTTGGTACCTCTTGGTGCTCCGTGTAAATTGTTGTGCCTATATGGCGCTCCGTGTAACTATTGGTACTATGTACCCCGTGGATATTCTTATTATTTGCCTGCAGACAATACTTGCAGTTAAGCTCTACTGATCTACTCCTTTGGTCGTAAGTTACCTTCTGGGGGGTGTGCACACTTAAGGACATAGAGTGAGGTGGGATTCTAATTGTTGCGACCCGATTTGGGGGTCGTCCGTGTAAGCCATTGATTTGATTCTTGGAAAGTTCTCCCCGAAATGTTTTGTGATTAATATTTGGAATTGGTGTTGTGGTTTACGTTTCTGTACAAGTATGGTTTTAATATTGCAAATGGGTTTCCAAATATATTTTACATGTTGAGGCAATGTTTACTCAGTTTTGCTAATTTGCGCGATCCCTTCGCGTTTTCTATTGTTGTTTTATGATCGCAGCTACTCATGGCTGATTTGGGGATTGGGATACGCTATCACATAGCTTAGGATGATTGGACAATTACTACGTTTGGAACAAGTTGAGTTATGTTTTGGTATTGTGATGTTTTACCAGTTTTTTGGAAACGTTTTGGGTTGGTTACTAGTTTAAAAGCCTGAGCACTCTTTGTTAGAGTGTGGCGGTAACGCCTTTTGGATTTTGCTATTCCTCTGCTAATAAGTTGAAGTGTTTTATCGGTTTTGTTCTCTAAGGAGTCTTGTTTATGATGGAGATTCGCTTTCTGTATAAGAGATATTTCGATGGTATTTTCGTTATCATTTGAGGTACTAAGTTATTGGAATGATTCTTCTTTGATTGCTGAGTTTTTATGGTTATTTTTGATGTTAATTTGGTTCTGTTTCCGCTGGGAAAAATACTCATCAGGACCTGTCCGAACGTCCGTCCGGACATCCATGTTCGGACAGGCCCCGAATGTTTTAGAAGCTCTCTGTTTTGGTGTGTCCGAACTTTGGTCCGAACATTGATGTTCGGACACGCCACGTTAAATTTCTCGGACTTTTTAAACTCACTTCTGTCCGAACTTCCAAGTCCGGACACAAGTTCGGACGCCTTTGGCTTTCAGACCTTTTAACTCTCGACTTGTGTCCGAACATCAACGTCCGACACAAGTTCGGACAAATGGATTTCTCTGCGGTTTAACTTTCTCGACTTGTGTCCGAACTTCCCATGTCCGGACCCAAGTTCGGACCAAGCTTGTTTTGCACCTTTAGGGCTCTTTTGGAGTCCGTTTTCGAAGCCGTTTTTCACCGTTAGCTTTGTTATTTCATTTCCTATGTTTTAAGGCAAAATCCGGGGTGTTACAATGTGGTATCAGAGCTATGTTTAGTAAATAAGATAAAATTTGGATTAAAAAGGGAACTAAAATGTGGGGCAAGCCGTTTGGGGAATTGTAGTACCTGCGATACTGTGTATATGATGTTACACTGTAGGATTTGAAGTACATTCTCCGTTTGTGTGTTACAATGATTGTGATGATGTTAGTATAACTGATTGATTATTGCATACTGGTATTGGAGCTATTAGATGTGCTAGCTCCTAATATGGGGTAGGGACTTAATATGGGGATATGGGTGAATGCTGCTTACCTTGCTTAGTATATGTAATCAGGAGTTCGCTTAGAGCTCTAGGGAGTGCAGGACTGGCTAACAGACTGAGCTTTCCATACCACACCAGAAGTAGGAGTCGCCGAACTCAGATGGCCGCCAACGACCCCATGAGCAGTTGCAAGAGTTGGCTCTCAACCTGGGACAGATAGTCAAGAGACAGGCTCAGAGGGATAATGTGCTGGAGGACTACACTCAGCGTGCTGACAATCCCGACGCTCCAAGATGCGTACGGGAAAGCTGCTAACCTGTACAGGGTGCAGCAGAAGAGGAAGGAGGTCCTGGCTGGTAATAAGAGGAAGATGGAGGGAGGAGACGAGCCCCGGGGACGAGAGGATCAGTCCCACAGGCATCATCAGCAGGAGAAGAGATGGAAGCCTCACTCGGACCGCAGAGACGGGAGGCCGAGACATGGGGGAGATCAGAGGGGTGATCAGAGGCGAGGTGACCAGCCCCAGCACCAGACTCAGAGAGGGGAGTACAGGCAGGAGAGACACTTCTACTGCAAAAGGTGCAACAAGGATCACCCAGGGAAAGATTGTGAGGGGAACTCAGTCACCTGTTTTCGTTGTGGAAGGCGGGGACACCGATTATTCGAGTGCTTTCAGAGTCCCCAGGGAGGTAGTCAGCAGAGAGGCTATAGTGGCGACCGCTCATCCAGGCAGACCGACCAGCAGGGCAGAGGCCCGAATCAGAGTCAGCGCGGGGACGCTCCTCAGCGTAGTAATGGAGAGGGCGGCAATGGTGGCAATAGAGGCCAAGGGGAGTACCGAAGCAACCAGCAGCGGGCTCCAGGGAAGATCAATGTGATGAGTCGGGCCGAAGCCGAGGCCGAGGCAGACGTGTTAGCAGGTACCTTTACTGTTCTTGGTACTCCTGCGCGTATTCTTTTTGATACTGGGGCTACTTACTCTTTCATATCTGATAGCCTAGTTGGGAAATTGGGGATAGAGATTTGTGAGACTTCCCCTAGCTGTATCTATACCATCGGGACGGGTGATCACTTGTAAGAATGTAATGAAAGACGTAGGCATAGATATCAAGGGGGAGCAATTTGTAATAGATTTGATCCAGTTCGCCTTGACCGACTTTGATATAATCCTGGGAATGGATTGGCTGAGCAAATACAAGGGAAGGATAGACTGCAGCGAGCAGAAAATTATTCTCAGAGGACCGTCGGGACGGAGAGTCTCGTACAGGAATGTGGAGGAGAAGCCCGGAGTGAAGCTCGTATCAGCAATGACAATTCTCTCCCAAGTAAAGAAAGGACAGCAAGCATACCTTTGCTATGTCCAAGACCTGAGCCAGGAGTCAGACGAGAAGAAGGAGATCCGAGTAGTAAGCGAATTTCCAGACGTGTTCCCAGACGAGATTCCGGGTATGCCGCCAGACCGAGAAGTGGAATTCAGCATCGACCTTGTGCCAGGCTCAGCACCGATTTCGAAGGCTCCTTACCGGATGGCACCCTCAGAGTTGAAAGAATTGAAGACCCAGTTGGAGGATCTTTTGGATAAAGGATACATTCGCCCGAGTGTATCGCCTTGGGGAGCCCCGGTCTTGTTTGTGAAGAAGAAAGACGGGAGTATGAGGTTGTGCATCGACTACAGGGAGCTGAACCAGATCACAGTGAAGAACAGATACCCCTTGCCGAGAATAGACGATCTCTTTGATCAGCTGCAAGGGGCAGGGACCTTCTCGAAGATCGATTTGAGGTCAGGGTACCATCAGCTCAGAGTAGCAGAGAGAGACATCCCGAAGACAGCCTTCCGGACTAGGTATGGGCACTTTGAATTCTTGGTGATGCCCTTTGGACTTACCAACGCCCCAGCTGTCTTTATGGACCTCATGAACCGTATCTTCCACCCATATTTGGATCGGTTTGTGGTGGTTTTCATAGATGACATCCTTATATATTCCAAGGACGAACGGGAGCATGAGGAACATTTGAGACTAGTATTGCAGACATTGAGAGAGCAGCAGCTGTACGCGAAGCTGTCCAAGTGTGACTTCTGGTTAGACCGAGTGGCATTTTTGGGCCACGTCATCACTAGTGAAGGCATCTCAGTAGATCCGTCGAAGATTCAGGCCGTAAAAAATGGCCAAGGCCCAGTAACCTGACTGAAGTGCGAAGCTTTCTGGGCTTGGCAGGGTATTACAGACGTTTCGTGAAGGACTTTCGAAGATAGCGAGACCTCTCACCAACCTTATGAAGAAAGTGATCAAGTTCCAGTGGGACAGCGACTGTGAGAAGGCGTTCCAGGCATTGAAGGAGAGGACCACAGCTCCAGTTCTGACCTTGCCTCAGGGACAGATGGATTTGAAGTTTTCAGCGATGCTTCCAAATATGGCTTAGGGTGCGTCCTGATGCAGCACGGGAAGGTCATAGCTTACGCGTCGAGAGTTGAAAGAGTATGAGACCAGATATCCGACGCATGACTTGGAGTTAGCAGCCGTGGTTTTTGCACTCAAGATCTGGAGACACTACCTCTATGGTGTCTCGTGCAAGATCTTCACCGACCACAAAAGCCTCAAGTATATTTTCACCCAAAAGGATTTGAATATGAGGCAGAGGATGGCTAGAGCTGATTAAGGACTATGATTTGGAGATTCTGTATCATGAAGGGAAGTCCAACTTGGTAGCTGATGCGTTAAGCAGAAAGAGGAGTCATTCAGTGAATTCTATGTGGGTCCTCCCTGATGAGCTAGCTCGGGAGTTTCAGAGGCTGAATTTGGAGGTGATGGAGTCTGGGGGAGTAGAGCACGAGGTGAAGCTGTACCATATGAGTGCCTCTTCCGACATCTATGGGGAGATACTCAAGGGACAGCCGGATGATGTTAAATTGGAACGAATCAGAGAGAAGTTAAAGGAAGGGAAGGCAGAAGGATTTGAAATCCACGCTGATGGCAGTCTGAGATTTAGAGGCCGTTGGTGCGTCCCTCAAGGTTGTGCAGATGTGAAGGAGAGACTGATGAAGGAGGCTCATAATACCCCTATTCAGTCCACCCAGGCGGAGATAAATTGTACAAGGATCTGAAGAAGCTGTTCTGGTGGCCAAAGATGAAGCGGGAGGTAGCAGAGTTCGTGTCTATGCCTCACCTGTCAGAAGGTGAAGTTCGAGCATAAGAGGATGGGAGGATTGTTGCAGCCCTTGGAAGTACCCAAATGGAAGTGGGACTCTATTTCTATGGATTTGTAGTTGGGCTACCGCCGGCGAAGGGTGGAGTCAACAGATATGGGTGATCGTGGATCGACTCACCAAGTCCGCTCGATTCATACCTATGAAGAGCACTTGGTCTATGAGCCAGCTAGTGGATGCATACCTTAAGAATGTGGTCAGATACCATGGCGTGCCTCAGACGATAGTATCTGATCGGGACTCGAGATTCTTAGCACATTTCTGGCAGCAGTTTCAGGAAGCTATGGGTACTAAATTGAAATTGAGCACAGCTTTCCCCCGGCGATAGATGGTCAGACGGAGAGGACTATCCAGACCTTAGAGGACATGCTTCGAGCATGTGTCATGGCTCCCTATGAAGCCTTGTATGGGAGGAAATGCAGAACCCCTTTATGCTGGAGCGACATCATGAGACAGTGATTTTGGGACCCCAACTGATAGAGGAGACGATGGCGCAGGTACGAATCATCCAGAGCCGAATGAAAGCAGCCTAGGACAGGCAGAAGTCCTATGCTGACTTAAAGAGGAGACCGATTGAATTCGAAGTTGGTGATAGAGTCTTCTGAAGGTGTCTCCTGTGAGAGGGGAACCAGATTTGGGAAGAAGGGGAAATTAAGCCCCAAATTCGGGGTCCTTACGAGAACCTGGAGAGAATTGGAGAGGTAGCTTACAGATTAGCACTACCTGGTGAAATGGAGAGAGTCCATGATGTTTTTCACGTCTCTCAGCTGAAGCGTTACGTCCCCGACCCGTCCCACGTTCTCAGCCTGAGGTGCTGGAATTGGAGCAGAACCTATCATATGAGGAGTACCCCATTAAAGTATTGGACACCAAGACTAGAGAAACCCGATCGAAGTCCACCCGGATGGTCAAGGTGTTGTGGTCGAATCATGGGACTGAGGAGGCGACGTGGGAGGTCGAAGAGGAAATGAAGAAGAAATACCCTCAGCTTTTCGAGCAGGTAACCGTTTAAGACTTATGTCAAGTTCAGTCGGATTCAGCTTTCAGAATCAGTCTTTTGGTTGGATATCATCTAGGCTTAGCTTCGAGGGCGAAGCTTTCTTTTAAGGGGGATGAGATGAAATACCCGTGAATTTTGGCGTAGGATTAAATTAGCATATAGTCAAGGATGTTATTGGTAAGATTAATAAAGGCCCAGAGAAGCAATATACATAGGTATAATTACGTTCATTTCAGATAACTTTATTATGTTCAAGAATACAAATTTGATTTTACTTCTCTCTAAAATATTTTTCTTCCTAACTCATTTATTCAGCTATTATGTATTTATTCCTTTATCTAATATTTAGATAATTCTCCTCATCCTTCACTAACGATCAGTTAGCCCTTCTTCTTTTTTTTACTTTAGCCAAATAGTATTTATTTATCTCTCTAAATTTTGAATCTAGATCCTTCCATGATTTTAACGTTATTCATTACCTTTAAATTGAAATCTTATTTATAAACTCATTTCAAGTTTTTTACAACATTACTTATAAATTCTCCTCTCACTAATCTAAATACATTTATTAGTTAAAGACTAATCCTTTAATTATTTCCATATTGTTTCTATTTAATACCACAATCGCTATCACGATCGCCTCCATCTTCAACCTACTGCCCTCCACTCTCTCTCTTTCTTTAAGTCCTAACCCTTCTCAAATTCACGCTCTTATCTCCATCGTCGTTAGGCCGCTTCTCTGGTGCCGGTATTGATAGAAGGGTAAGGGGTATCCGTTGGTAAGGTTAGCTGATTAATTCGCTAGTCTCTGGGTAGTATCTGATTGTGTTGTCTTGTATTCTAGACTCCGATTTCCCTGACGAACGCTACTGCTGATTCTGCTAGTGATTTCGTGGCTGTGAATGTATCCAGGTAAATGTTGTGCTCAATATTCTCTACCTCTGTGTTTTGCGAATTAACAATGGATTGGTTTGGATATGGTCTTGATTTTGTGAAAGTTTGGGAATTATTTTCCCCTGTGTATTCTGGTGAGATGTTTTGCGAAAGGGTTTGAATAAAGGTTTTGGGAGACTTTCTTTGAATTGGTTATTGGAATTGTTGGTACCTCTTGGTGCTCCGTGTAAATTGTTGGTGCCTATATGGCGCTCCGTGTAACTATTGGTACTATGTACCCCGTGGATATTCTTATTATTTTGCCTGCAGACATTACTTGCAGTTAAGCTCTACTGATCTACTCCTTTGGGTCGTAAGTTACCTTCTGGGGGGTGTGCACACTTAAGGACATAGAGTGAGGTGGGATTCTAATTGTTGCGACCCGATTTGGGGGTCGTCCGTGTAAGCCATTGATTTGATTCTTGGAAAGTTCTCCCCCAAAATGTTTTTGATTGATATTTGGAATTGGTGTTGTGGTTTACGTTTCTGTACAAGTATGGTTTTAAAATTGCAAATGGGTTTCCAAATATTTTTACAGGTTGAGGCAATGTTTACTCAGTTTGCTGATTTGCGCGATCCCTTCGCGTTTTCTATTGTTGTTTTATGATCGCAGGTACTCATGGCTGATTTGGGGATTGGGATACGCTATCACATAGCTTAGGATGATTGGACAATTACTACGTTTGGAACAAGTTGAGTTATGTTTTGGTATTGTGATGTTTTACCAGTTTTTGGAAACGTTTTGGGTTGGTTAGTAGTTTAAAGCCTGAGCACTCTTTGTTAGAGTGTGGCGGTAACGCCTTTTGGATTTTGCTATTCCGCTGCTAATAAGTTGAAGTGTTTTATCGGTTTTGTTCTCTAAGGAGTCTTGTTTATGATGGAGATTTGCTTTCTGTATAAGAGATATTTGATGGTATTTTCGTTATCATTTGAGGTACTAAGTTATTGGAATGATTCTTCTTTGATTGCTGAGTTTTTATGGTTATTTTTGATGTTAATTTGGTTCTGTTTCCGCTGGGAAAAATACTCATCAGGACCTGTCCGAACGTCCGTCCGGACATCCATGTTCGGACAGGCCCCGAATGTTTTAGAAGCTCTCTGTTTTGGTGTGTCCGAACTTTGGTCCGAACATTGATGTTCGGACACGCCACGTTAAATTTCTCGGACTTTTAAACTCACTTGTGTCCGAACTTCCAAGTCCGGACACAAGTTCGGACGCCTTTGGTTTTCAGACCTTTTAACTCTCGACTTGTGTCCAACATCAATGTCCGGACACAAGTTCGGACAAATGGATTTCTGCGGTTTAACTTTCTCGACTTGTGTCCGAACTTCCCATGTCCGGACACAAGTTCGGACCAAGCTTTTTTGCACCTTTAGGGCTCGTTTGGAGTCCGTTTTCGAAGCCGTTTTCACCATTAGCTTTTATTTCATTTCCTATGTTTTAAGGCAAAATCTGGGGTGTTACAAATAGCTCAATTTCCTAAGGCACAAAAACTACATTAAGTTAGGTTATTTACGTCCTTTCTTCAACATTTGTTTCTTGTTTTCTTGGATTGAAAATCAGCAAGGAACTTGCTCACTTGTCAACCTTCTAACCAATACACATATAAGGGTAATGAGCTTAAAGCTTCATACTTAAACTCATATAAATCCTAGATTTACTTAAGTCTTTTAAAACATTAAAATGGAAGTTTACCTTGGAATTGAATGAGAGTTGGATTGAGTAGCAAGAGAGGACTATCAAGAGATGATTCCGGTCTTGAACAAAAACAAGAGGAAAAGTAGATTTTCTTTGGTTTTCCTTACCTTGAAGCAAAGGTGAATAACAAGGTGAAAAGAGATGAGTTCTTGCTCCTTCAATGGTGAATCTCCATGGCACCGAAATGGAACTCTTGAAGATTTGTAAAGACAAGGTTGAAGAGCTTGCTCTAACTAGAAGAATGGTAGTCTTGAAATTGATTTGGAGCACGGAGCTAGGAGTTATAAGCAATTGAAGTTGAAGAATGGTAGAGGTGCTATAGCAAAACCAATTTGGAGAATGGAGGAAGAAAGTTGGAGATGGTGGGAAACAAGAGGGAAAGAAGAGAATGAGGTGAGAGGTTTTAATTTGGATGATATTTATGAATAAAGCAAATAGTTAACTTACTTGTCATCTTTCCTTCCTTATTAAACTAGCGAAGTGTGATGATCACACTTAAAAACCGGCCCCCTTTATCCTCCTTGGGATATTTCATGGCTTTGTTGACCATTTAATCACTTATGTTGACTTATGTCTTAAACTTGCACTATTTGAGCACTATCACAAATTAGTGCACATAATTATGAAATTTTTTATTTCCCATTGATTAGACTTACTAATGTGATACTAAGTAGTACACATGTTGACTAAAGAGTAATGATGGACATTTAGCCACTCAAACCCCATTTCCAAGACAATTTTTCAAAAATGTGCTTTAAGACTCCTTAAAGCACATTTTGTGTTTTTAACTTGTTTTCAAGCTTGGTTTTCTTTAGTAATTGGTTTAACATGTCCATTAGCATGTTAATAAAGTCTTGGTATGCTCTTTGAGTCTTAACCAAGGTTATCCCATGCTTAGAGCATGTTTTGCTCAATTGTCCTTATGGTACTTCATTGTGTTTTCTATGGTTTAAATTGTTCACTAATATTTCTAAGGAACTTTTAGCCTTAAAATACCATTATTAATATTTAAAAAATATCAAGGTTTGGGGTATTTCAAAAGGAGAGGCTCTAATCCACCATTGAAGGCCTGGAAAGATGCTCAAAATAAGAAAAGGAATAAGGCATAAGAGGGGCCAAATCGGCTTCACTAAAAGATGGAGAAAGATGAGTTTTTCTTGGAGACTTTTGCCTTAGGAGAAATAGGAGACTCCAAGCTTCAATTTGATGCCATTTCCTCTTCAAATGCCCAAAACCCATGGAAGTCAAACTCCTCCATTTGGAATTTTGAAAAGATAGAAATGTTGAGCTTGATGAGGGGAAGAAAATATGCAATTTATTTTCGATTTGGGGCTTAAATGAAGCTTGGCCAAGCTTGGAAAGATGGAGAAGCCATGGAAGCTTACCATGGGGCTCAAAATCGGCCAGCAACCAGAAGGAGGGATGAGCTCTTGTGGAAGAAGAAGGAGAAGGTAAGAGAGAGAAGAGAGAAATGAATGAGGTGAGAGAGTATTCTTATTTTTGTACTTTTCTTTTTCTACTTTTGAATTTTCAACCCATAAATTATTAATTAGTCTAGTGTGTGTGTGAGAGTGTCTCACACTCATAGAAACTGGCCCCCACAATTAATTAGGCTGGGGTGTTTTCGTCTTTTACAGAAACACTAGTTAATTACCCGGTTTTAGCACTATTCACTAACCGGGCCCGTTTTCTGGATTTTTCTCATTTCTTTAATTTCAATGGTTCTTAAGCTTCCATTAATCTTTAATTATAGTTATTTCGGGTTTCTCGAAAAAACATGCGCTAAGGCTCTATTAGCGTTTTAATTCACTATTTGGATCCGTTTTTCTTCGGGAATTTTTCACATATTATTTAGGATTATTAGGCCTTGTAAATCCATCCAATACCCTTTTCATGGTTGTATTCCTTCTATGGTCATGTTTTTCACTTTTTAAGCATTTCTCATTTCTTTTGGATTTTCTTTCCGTACCAAAATTATTTAGGCACTAATAGGCCCTTAAATACCATATTAGAATTATTTAATCACCTATTTAAGTTCAGGTTATTTCAATCTACCCCCATAAAGAACTTTGCCCTCAAACTTGATGAATCTAATATTGTTACTCACATAGGTACTCTATGCTAAGGTTATACCTCTATATGACCTGTCAAACTCCAAATGTCTGACTTGAAGTATACCACACATCCAAACAGCATGTCACTGCATGCATAGCAATTAAAAATATCCGTTTCAAGCTCTCCATGGGGTCCATCGGCAGATAAAGAAGGTATCATCCTCTCCCGTGTCTAGTGATCCTCAGGTACCGGTCACATTTGAACACTTACACTTTCTAGTTCATGGCCATCATGACATTGGGCACTTACGCTTTTTGGCCCTACGGTCCTTTGGTTCTGATCAAATTCATTGCATATATAAGGTCCTCAAACACTTTTACTCACACTTACTTACTCATACTTACTACGGGACTACGCTGTCCCGGTGCCCTTGGAAAAATGCAAACACACACTGTCACCGCACCCAACATGCCACTTAGGACCACCGCACGAATGATGTAGTGGTTTCAAAAATAATCATCACTTCCACCGGCTCACAACTAGCCTATCTTCCTGGTTTTGACCCGATACCGGTGCCTAGCCATGGGAAGGTCCAACTAGCGCCCGTGGGAGCGGTTTCAAAAACGATCCTCATTCTTAAGTTTGAAGAAAATTATTGTACCAAATTAGTTTTAGAAATTCATTTTGAAAACTTCATACAACTCCAATTCCAATTTATGATAATTATACCTATTACTAGTGTTATTACTCGTGACCACTTATGGGAGCTTCAAGAGTCCTTCAACCCCGATGTGATCAGCATCAGTGTTGAACTATCCATCCCTCAATTTGGTTTGGTTTCCCTTGATCACTACCAAATCAAGTTCCACCTCCTACCTCAATTTACACAATCAAATAATCAATCAATATTCATTTCTATCTTCTTAATCTTTCTAGTCATAATCACCAAGACATATATTTCCAATTTCCAGAATTCTTTTACTCACTTACTCGTCATCTCATCAATTATTACTTCATTCATCTCTTAATTACTTACCTAAGAAATTCAAGCATACATCAATTAGTTTCCTATCCTCCAATTGTTTACAAATCCAAATCAAGTCACCAAGGGGACTCAATTCCCATTATGTTCAACATCGGTTTCATTCCGATTTATACTCGCCAAATACATCGGTTTATACCGATTTATACTCATCGAATCCCAAATGTACTCATTTCTCATACTATTACCAAAATTTCACAAGGAGTGGATACAAATGTTTATGTAACATAAGTACCAATCACTAAAACAAATTCCTTTGCGCTATGTGCATTGTAGTTTACGCCATTATCACGTAAAACATATACTTTGCGGTTTTTGCTCTACCCCCCTTAAAAGGGATTACGCCCACGTAATCACCATGTGTCAACATTGGACATTGGTCAAAGGCATTCAGCCGTCATGGAGTAGTTTAGCTTCTATGCGGTCTATTATACAATGTTCTTTGGTCAAAGGGTCTTAACCGTATTGTCGGTTAGTCCCTGCGCCAAGAATTTTCATCGGAGTTGTTCAACTCTTAACCGAGTTTAGTTCTAGCCTTAGAGACTTCAAGGCATTGATAATTATCCATACACTCATTAGGTGTATTAAAGCTTAGAATTCTAGGCCCACTAGCTTCTGCTGCACGGCCCTAATAACTTAGGGTTTATTTGCCCTTCTCGTTATGCTCAATGTGCTTTACATCACTCTTTTATCCCTTATTATCTTGGGAATAAGGTTTATCCAATCAAGCGTGGTATTCTTTTACCGTACGCGAACTCAATGAGTTTCAGAATTCTATCCAGTTCTTTAGAAGTCTATTGTACATACTGTTGGTATGTCTGTGATTATTCACTGGGTTCCTCCGACTTATTGTCGGTTGAGGTTGAGCCTGTAACACCCCATCTCGATCCAATCGTGGTTATCACAAACTTATCACATATATACAAACTCTACAGCGGATTCAAATACATTCCAGGACCTTGCCACGGTCTGACTACAGAATATACCGAAACATTAGTACTTACAAGACTTAACCAAATATATATCATTCTTACAATCCCCTCACATCCAATACATCTTACTAACTCAAGTACCATAAGAGTGTACATGCACAACTCGTAGGCCACACTTAACCGTAACACGTCCACCCCATTACTCTCATGACGGTCGCCCTCTGACGTTCACCTGCGTAGTAAAAACAGCCCCGAAGGGGGTCATCAAAATTGCTGGTATGATCCTCTCATGGCCCCCAAGCTAACGTGGCTACGACGACTAATTGTCGATAGCATGGAGGTTGATTAGATGCACAACATAATATAAAGTGCAATAAACAACAAACCAATTATGAACAATCAAAGTTCAAACACAATGAATGACTTAAATGTGTTCCCTTAATTAGTGAGTTAATTATTTAACTCCTTAGGTTATGTTTCCACTTAATCTCAGTCCAACCTTATCTTACACCAATTTAATCTTTATCTCAATCTTAGAATACAAACCATTCTTTAAATAGAATGGTATATATATCTATCTCAAACCTATCTCATATATGCCAACGTTCTCTTATTCGAACTGGTTAACCCTTAGTTCATTGTTTATTTTTGTAGAGCTTGGTTAACCCTAGCCAGCAGCGGGACACTTACCGGCAAATAAACAACATTCTGAATTTGTTGGGGATGTAGGCTTGATCCCCCCACGCCATTTAGTATGCTTCCCTCCTAAAACAAGTAGTCCGTGGAGGTCGAGTCTATATGTCGACTCTAGGCGACGAGTCCGAAGACAAGTCATATTGGAAGTCGGTATCTGATAAGGATACCGACCACCCCCAATACACATGTGCCGGTACCATTCTGGATTCCCACTCCCCCCCAAGTTAAAGTTAGTAGAAGTCTCAATGCAATGTTGTTGTTAAACCTCTTTCGATTATTAACAAACTAATATTACGGAGTGTTCCTTAGTCTCACACAACTCTTTACTAAACATTAGTTAGTAAGTTCTCACGGTAAGTGTTTTAGTTTTCAAAACATCACACAACAATACATTAAACATAATATTCCGGTTAGCATGCTTTATCTTGTTTAGGTCGGCACACATAAACAAATAGCACACAAGCCGAGGGACACCTCGTTAGAAGCAGGTCACAAGAAAGACTGTACCGTTCACGTTGGTCGTTCGGTTGCTTACTCTCTTCCGGAGTCCTAAAATCCCAAGTCCTAAAACATTGATTCAGTTTTAGGTTGTTAATCACTTAACATAATTCAACTTAATTAACTTACTTAATCCATAATGATTGCAGAGTGTTATTTCTGAGTGGTTAAAGTGGTGTAAAATTAAAAGAAAGGAAATTAAAAACTCAAATTATAAACGTCGGGCTGCAAACAATTCCCGGTCGTAGTAGTATAACGAGTGTCGTATCCACAGGGAGATTGTTCAATTTACCCTAGTCTTGGTAGTTACTAAAAACTGTAAAAGGGGTTTAGCCGGAGGCAAGCTTGATTTGTTGTTAAATTAATACAGAAATAATAAAAACAGTAAAAAGGTGAATTAATTGATGTGAATGGAAAAATGTATCCTAGGATAGCGGGGGAATTTCCTAAATTACTTAAACATATTTATAACCATGTTTCAATTATTTATTGCCTATTAGAGTTAATAATTGTCAGTTACGAACTCTTAATAAAAGCCTTAATATTTTCCTGCTCAGTCCGGAGTGTAAATATCAAGATTAATTCCTTTGTGGTACCTAGACTATCTCAAAATCATATGTTGATAGTTACCAAATAAATGCAGTCGTTTGTCGCGCAAAGCATTTAGCAATATTAGTTAAAAGGAATTAAAACAAGTTAAATGAGAGAAACAGGTGATAAATATTAATTACGTAATATTAGAAATCAAACCCCCATCCTAGGATACAAATGAAAATTACTCAGACATTAACGGAGATAAGAAGATTACACAGATAGATTTTGACATTAATTCAGAGGA
>JAIOTZ010000401.1:0-55345 GCA_023374045.1 Limonium bicolor
AAAATTGAGCATTTGGGCATGCTAGAATTGTTGAGAAACTATGGCGAAATTTCTGTAGAAAGCCAAGTGTTTATGTGATGTTATGACTTTGAGGAACGTAAGGTTGATTAGGAGGAAGTAGAGTGTAAATGAGAGAATTAAACTCACCAAAACTAGAGTACAAGAATTGAAGAGATTTTTGCAAAAATCTGTAGCAAGAATGGAGTTGGAGTGTCTTGGAATTTCTAGAAAAGAACTAGTGTGTATGACCTTGAAAATGAGGATGGACTTTAGTAATGAAAAAGAAAATGTCTAGGAAGAATTGGTATGGTCCAAATGGTTAAGGGTAAGTTATAAACTGTCATGAGAAGACTTGGAAATGCACTAGTGTGCATAATGTCCAGAAAGTGAGAAATGGGAATTAGTAGAATTGATCAAGGATGGAACGATAGTTTTATCAATAGGTTAGGAAGGTTTGAAGCATGCTTATGGTATTAGAACATGTTTGGAAGCATGGGGAAAGATTAGAAAAGAATTGGGCAAGAATTGAGTTTAGAATTGAAATTGAAAACTGTCAAATTTGACAGATTATAGTAGGGTCCGGGACCTAGTCCTTGGATAAGGTCCAGGACCACAACTAAAAATGCCCCGAGAGTAACATCCTTTGAATGGTCCGGGACTTAGGACCAGGGTAAAGTCCCGGACCACCTTGAATTTTTAACCGAGAGTAAGACCAGCAGCTGGTCCAGGACTTGAGGTAAGTACAAAGTCCCGGACCAATGTGTAAAATGCCCCCGAGAGTTCAACAATGGTCTGGTCCAGGAGTTAGGACCCGTACCAAGACCCGGACCAAGACCCGGACCAAGTAAATTTTGCAACCGAGATTGTATTAATGTAATTAAATGATGGGGAATGGATGGGTAATGGTATTAGATGATAATAAAGACTTGTTTGATGACATGTAAAGGTGATTAGGAGTATAAACAAGGGTTAGATTGAATGTGAAAGTGAGAACTTAAGATCACATAAGTGAAGATAAGATTAACGGGACAACGGGGGTTAATCACGGGCGCAATAGTCGTTTAAATTACATATTGCCTTAATGTTAATAGAAACACTCGAAATGTTATCAGAGATTCAAGAACTATCAGAGGAGCGTAAGACGACTCACTAGAAAGGTTTCATGGTGAACGGTATGGTTTTCTTGCAACCAGTGTCCTACCGAGTTACACTCGGCTTGTGTGCTACTTGTTATTGTGTGCCGACCTAACAAGATAAAAGCACGAAAATGTTTATTGCAATTGATATATATATATATCTCGACGTCTATTGTATATGCTAACCATCCTTGCTTGAGTATGCGATCTAACTGAATATCGTAGATCAACTCACAATAGAATAACGTTGGTTAGCGACTCGTAGGAAGAGTCGATACACAAAGTAACTAAAACGTGGAGAAACACGTAAGAAATCTCAACTAGAGAATGACTGTAGTTCAACCTTAAGAACTCAACTGAAATGTGAAAAGAGATATACGGGACTATTGAACTCCCTCTTAATGATAGTTGACCTCCTATATGAGGATTTGACCCGAATGAGAAAACAACCCGAACGTATAAGTATTCAAAATGTTGGGGAAACCCTTAAATCTGAGAATACGAGAACTCGAGAAAATTCCCTAAGCTATTAGATGACATCAAGAGCGATGCTTCTAGGCTAATATACGTAGTTATATTGTGACTCCGAGGAGAGGAGTATTTGGGAATGTGAGAAGTCCGATGGAGATTCGGACGTATGTGAGTAAATGGAACTAAGAGAGTAGTTCCGGTTACTAGTTGAGCCTTCCCACCATGCTAGACCCGGTATTGGGTCGAAACCGGAGAAGTAAGACTAGTACCGTTAAAGCCCAGTGATGAGATCTATATGTGCGTCTCTACTCGAGGCCTGAGATGTAACACCCCTCACATTAAACTCGTAATAATCACTCTCGTAGCATAATTAAAGACGTCTCACAACGGAAGTTAAACAGTAATAATTATCACTCGGGTGTCACACACCATTACTCACCCATGTGAGTAACGAAGCAAATAATCATCACAATACTAGGATCGATAACCGCTACGATGAACCGAGATACTATACTACTAACCTACACATATTAAATCCATACTACGATAACGAAGACTAGTGAGCATCTAAAAAAGTTCCCAATAATTACATTGCAGTATATGAACATAACAAAAATCTGAAACGTGCAGGAACTAGAAGGCGTCATCATCTACCCAACGGTCCCGCACTCCGTCTTCAAGTCTCGATCAATTCCTGTAATGTGGTGCCGTATATGCTCAGCAAAACGCTGAGCATGCTAGTATGTGATCCTAGACCCTTTAGGCCACTTAGGTCGTTTTAGCCATCTTGATTAACATGGGGTTCGTTTCATGTTGTACCGTTTACATGCTTATAACATAAATGTAAATACGGAATTAAAACACACAACAGGTATTCAAACATTCATACATCAAGACATGCTGTTACGACAATTATAAACAAACAATTAAATTCGAATCAATGGTAAGGTAAGAGTTAGCTGAAGTCTAGTTAGTCTCACTTGTTTATTTCCATCACATGAAGCCCCGCTTCCAACAATCTCACATAAACATACGGGTGTCATGTTAAAGACAATTCCCGTTTAACCTCACACATTTATAATTTTGGACAGTAGTCCGGTGCCATCTACAGTGAGTAGGTGGGGTTATTGATCTACAGTGGTAGATGTCCATGTGGTCGTAGCCATGGTATGGTGCCAACGGTAGCACACTCCGACTAACGATCGTATCCGGCTCGTTAGATAAACAAGAGTAGACCCTAAACGGGTGTTAAACTCTAGTGATCACTATGCGCAACCTGCTGGAACGTATGCAGACCAGGGTTTAGGAAACAATGTATCATTAATTATCACACTCTCATAAGTTAGAGTATTTTATTTAGTCTCTTGGAGATTCAATCTTGTTATTGGAGAAAACACATTTTTATTGGATGCCCTATCGAGTCTTACACGCAACCTAGAAGTCTGCTAGGTGATGTTCATAAGTCGAGTCAACGCCCTAGAGACGGTTAATACCGGGTCTCTAACTAAGTTCCTCACTTAGTACTGTTAGGAGTATTTCACTCTCACAAGATGATAATTGGAGTCTCTCTCCTAATAGTTCATAACAGTTAGGTGATAATTGATATCACAAGTCCGAACGACGTACGCGCACAATTAATAAACGCTTTGATGATTGGAAAACATAAACACATACAAACACATGCATAACATTATTTATCTGACATGCAAGCACACAGCTACATCCGGAACCCAAGGAAAACCCTCGGAGTTTTCAGTCCACACAGTTCACATACCGTTCACCGTTGAACAATGCTAGCGTGATGATTCACGCCTATCCTCTAGCAATCCCGTAGCTCGTATCTAACAGTTCGTACCTCTGGAATACATCACTCTAATATCAGTGTCTATATTACGAGTCTACTTAATCATCATAGACAGGTTCTAACCTTTGCCCCGTAGTTATACCGTTAACCGGTTATTGTTTGGCTCGGGTTTGTATTAAGTCTCGGGATTTAATTTAACCATTTTCTATAGTTGTAAGAATAATATTTCGTAACGCAATAATATTCATTACTTAAGGATTAATTTCCTAGTAACCCATGCTATTTATCAAGGTTATTTGACCCTTGTATATTTACATACACACACATACATATTGGTCTATATATATACGTATACATAGTTCTTTGTTATACTCGTTCGACCAAATTATATTTCACTTATATATTTATATACCCATATACGTATGTATTGATACATATATATTTATATCCATACCATATAGTCCATTGTTATACTTTACTTGACTAAGTTATATTTTAACCTTTAATTACATATTATTTTATGTATCGGTCAACTTAACCATTTGGTCAATTTGTGATGATTTGGTCACTCTAGTTTGACTTGGTCAATGTTACAAGTCAATATTTCATTATACCCAACATTTATTTATCAACTCATACTATATTATATTATAACACTTATAATCATATTTCCAAATCAATGATTCTCTCCACATTAACCCTATATGATTTATCAATCATATTTTATTTTTCACCTTATATTATAAATTCATATCATGTGAATTATAAGGTTCCCATAACGAATTAATTCATTATTTCTTGTGGAGTATACACTTATTTATTTGTGTCCTTTATTCACAAATCTTTTTCCCAAGAATTCATCTTAATATTATACAAAGTATTTTACACATTATCACCTTCCTTATATTATAAGGTTTCTTATCATATATTATACTCCCTAAATTTCCAACTTAAACCCATTATTCTATGAGATCATTTATAAGGTATATTTATACCCCATTAATCTCTTTATAATATACCCTCTTATACTTTAACATAAGGTCACATTATATCATCTTAAACTTTATAATATATCATTCATTGTTTCTGAAAATTCTAAACCAACCATAATGTTTTCGGTATTTAAATTCTTTCCCCCTTCATTTTTGATTATTTACAAAATTACCCCAAACATTATTCTTGTTACATTTCTAACCTTATTTAATTATAACCTAAGATCCCAAAACATTATAATATACAAGCATATACATACATATATAAATTCAAACAACCCCCATTATTTTCCAGATTTATTCTTTTCACCCACAACTTCTTTTAATTACATATTACCCCTCTTTATTTTATAAACTTACAATTTAATACTAAGACTTTATATTATACACATTAACTTATTTAATTCCAAAAACTCCCAAAATAATTTCCTAAATTCTCGAACAGCCCCTAGGCTGTCCCAATATCGCTTTCCATCCCAAATTTTTGATTATTTACATAGTAACCCCTTAAGTTTTATAAAGGTTACATTTTAGTACTTAAACTATATATTATAATCCTTAATTTATTAAATCAATAAAATTAGCCCAAAAATTCTCAAATAATTCAAGTAGCCCCCTAAGGTCTTAATAATCATATTCAGCCCCTATAATTCTCAGTAATTACAAGATTACCCCATGACTTTATATAATTGTTATTTTTGACTTAATACTTCTTTAAATCACCAAAATAATTATTTGTATTATTTTAATTTGGTCAAACCTCACCTGTGGTCAAGGTTGACCACCCAATTATTCCTTTGACCCATATTTATACAATTTACGGGTTTGCCACATTTATTTCTCTAGTTTTACACTTAAGTGTTTAAACTTTATTAAAATTACATTTTATGTTTTAAAATTCCTAAACAGCCCCCATTCGGTTTTATTTATTGTTTAGCACCCTAAACTTTATTTATTTTCGGTTTGACCCCTATGGTAAGCCTTTTGTTTATTTTAACACTTATAAAGTTTATAAATCTCATTATAACTTTATCTTTAATTTATGTAACACCTAAATTCATCAAGATTCATCTAAAATGTTCCAAGATGATTATGTTCACTATATTTACACTTTAGCACCAGAAACATGTTTAATTCATTTAACCACCCAAAAACATAGTAAATTAATATTTAAAGCTTTAAATGACTATAATAAAATGGCCTAAACACATGGCCTTCGACATAACATAAACTTAACCATAAAATGACATTAAAATGTCCATAAACTATAGGTTATACACGGCTTGCTACAGATTTTTCATTTAACTTATAAAAATCATTTTTCTTTCATTTTTAACTTATAAACTTGACTTTAATAAGTCATTACCACCTAGATTCACTAACCAAACATATAACCATCATTTTATACACATTTTCAAGGATTAAACAGAACCTATATACATACACATTCTCGGCCATATTTTAATTTACAAGACAATACACTTTAAAGCTTTAAAAGTGTTTTAGGAGTTCTTACCTTGTTCTAATCACCAAGAACTCCAAACACTTCTTGTATAGTTTTGGCCCTATATGTATATATATTGTAGGTTAGTTTTTATTTCATGGACTAGCTTAAATAACATTATACTACCTTAAGATCTTAAATGAACATTTTATCTCTTAAGTTTGGTTTTCTTTTTGGGATGATTTCCCTACTGCCTCCACACTCCATGGGTGGTTCCAAGACCCATTCGGTCAACATAAACACAAGGAAGAAGGCTTTAGTTAGTGACTTCCCCAAATGACAAGTTTAAGGAGTTTTTAAGGCATAATCAAAGAGAGATTTTACCTTGAAGTTTTTGGAGGTTTAAGTGTGGTTATCGGCCACCTATAACAGTAATAAGGACCTTAGTTTTCTTTAGGAAAAAGATAAGGGAGATTAAGGGCTTGAATAGCCATAGAAATCCATGATTTTACCTTCATTTGGAGCCCTTTTTGGATGGGTTTTGGAGCAGCTATTTGGCTATATGAAGAGGGCTGGAATCACTCTTCAAATGGGTGTCAAAAGGTGTAGAAAAATAAGTAAGTAACAGTTTATTTTCGGACTCAACATTGAAGAGAGGTAAACAGGTGTTTTAAGGCATTTTTCCTTACCTTAAGGTTCTTAAGAGGTTCCCTTAGCCCTTGGGTTGATCTTGGACGTGGCTTGGGTCCTCCAAGGGTGTGTTGGTGCCTTAGATACAGTAGGAAGAATTAATTTCGGCCTTAGACACAAATAAAAGAAGGAAGGTGTCTTAGAGCACATTTTTGTTACCTTTGCTTACCAATCTGATTCTCCTAGGTTTCAACCCTTCAATGGCCCATACTCTCTTATAAAATCATTATAATTATAGAGGAAGAGTGGGTGGTTATTTTGGTGCAAGAAAATTGAATTTTGGAGGTGAAATGAGCCTTAAAACTCCATTAGAGCTTAAGGTGAGTTAATGGAGGTTGAAGGTGGTGAAGGAGGAGGATGAGCTCGGCTGAGAGAGGGAGAAGAGAGGTGTTTTATCTTTAGTTGGTTTCTTTAGTGTTGAATTTGTCTTCTCATGTGTAATATCTGATTTTTATGTCCCCTTGCCAGTATGTACAACAGTAGACAATGAGGAGGAATGAGAGTATTTTCTCTTTTTGTGTGTGTAAGAGAAGATGATGTGGAATTTTCTTATGTGAGGTGAGTTGTATTTTAGTGTTTATGAAGATATACTAAGGATAGAACGTGCCTTAGAAACATTAGAAGAAGTGTTAAACAACAATTTACACCAAAACATGCTTTAGGAATAATTAGAGCAAAAGGTGTTTTAAAGAGCACAAATAAATTAGGGAACTACCAATAAGTTCCCAAGAGATTTCAAATGTGAAATACCTCTAAGATTAGTAATAAACATTAAGCGGTATTAGCGTCTAAACTGAAAACGCACCTTAGAGCACAAAAATGTGCTTTAAAGAAAAAATGTGCCTTAAGAATTTGTACATGGAACTAAAGGCTAATGAGCCTAAATACCAATAAGGAATAAGGGAAAAACAATAAAATGGTCATAGGAACCATTACGTGTACACACAAATTAAGTATACAAGTCCACACAAAAACCGGTACTAAACTGACGAAAGTCAAGGAGAAACCACTAAACGACTTGGTTTAAGTTGGAATGAGCAACATGCTATTTCACGAACAAAGTTTCTAAAGGTACTAAATGTACTAAGAACACATTTAAACTAGCCAAAACAAGTTGCAAAATCAATGTGAACCCGGAAGCACATAAAATGTGTTTTAAGGCATTTTTGGCTATGTAACATACCAAACACATGGTATAAGTCATTAGGAACGAGTTTAATACATAAAATGTTACATAATATAAGAACAAAACAAAAAAAATCAGATCAAAAGAGGGAGAGTGCTGCCGACTTGGGGGATGAGTCACCAAGGCTATATTTGCTTTTAAATTCACTATTTCAACAACCAAGACGTATTTGAAGTGCCATATCATCTTGTCCCCTTAGTGAATCATTAACCAGACTCTTACCTATCAAATGAGAGCTTTCAAATTCGGAGATCATCCTCTCTTTGAAGAAACAACACAAAAAAACTCCATGTTCTTAGATTTAAGCCTTAAAGAACACCTTTCCTTGTAAGAATCATAACTTTCTCGTCCTAGCTCCAAATCACAAGATTGATAGCTCGTTAGAATCCTCTTTGCAAGAGCTTTGCAACCATAGCTCATGAGCCCTCAGATTCTCAGGAAAAACCACTAATAAGTGCCTTTGATTCTCGAGGTAAAACATTGCCTTCTTGAAAACTTCTTATTCTTTGGTTTTTGTTATAGCCGATTGGCATGGGATACTAACCCATCTTATTCTTCATCTTGTTGTATAATTTTGGAGACAATTCCTTTAGCAAATTGCTGGCAAAATTTCTAAGGAATTCAAGCTTAAATATTAAGCTAAAAGGTTAATATACAAGGTAAACTCTACAACTACCTATTTCATGGTTCTAAATGTTGATCTATATATGATCTAACCTATTGTATACCTTGTTTATAATTGCCGATTTTTTTAGGTGTTAGATTTAATTTTTGGCACCTAAAATGTTAATATTTTGTAAATCTAAAATTAGATTTATAACCCTTATGATATAAGCTTTAATATAAGCTATCATAATATATAAGAAAAGTTCATATACTATAATTTAAGTGGTGGCCGAAAGTTAAGAGAGCTTATGTGAGTTAGGAAAATTATATAACTAAGTTAAATTAAAGGAATTAGTATATTTAAGAGTAATATGTAAAGTTTGTGAAGTTTTAGCTATATATTATAATTGCCGAAAATATGTATGAATTATTATGAAATTTATGAAGTTTAGATGATGGGAAAATAATTGTAGAATTAAGTTTACAATTTATAAAGAGTTTATAAGAATTACTAGAAATTATAAGGTTTTTGGTGTATTTAAAGTTAATAAAAGATAGTATATGTATACTACAACTTTAGATAATTAATCTGGTGATTTAGAGATGTTTAAAATGATTTTTGATGTTCAAAAATCTGTAGGAAAATTAGTTACGAAAATTAGAAATTAATTAGAGTTAAATTGGTTAATAAATGAGTTAGGATAAAAGAAAAGACCACAAGGGTAAAATGGTAACTTTCCTGGTCAAACGTGGTCAAACTTGGTCAATGACAGTTTGTAAAATGTTTAGAGGAGTTAGAATAAAATTTGTAGCAAAAGATTAGATATTAAAAGGATAAAGGAATAAAAAGTTAAGTTAAATTAACTTTAGGGGTAATATTGTAAATAATGGAAAGTTAGGTGGTTTGGCCATAAAAGACTGGTCAAACTTGGGTATATTTTGGTAATTGACCAAAAGTATAAAAGGAATTAGTTAAATAAGACTTTGGAAGAAATTAGAAATAAAAATAACAAGTTTAGATCTTATTATGAATAAAATTGAGATTAAGAGAAAACTATGGGTAAGTGATATAAATAACACATTTTTATGTGTTTAAAAGGTTAAGGAAATTTAATAAGGAATTTAGAAACAAGTTGTAAAAGAAACAGAGTTAAGACGGGGTTAAACGAAACCCGTATACAAATTAAGGTATACGAGGGGTATACCCGTAATTTAATAAGTAAAGGAGAAATCAATACTTAAAGTATTTTTATGAAAATACAAGTTATATTGGAAAAAGAAATAAATACGTATTGATACGGAGTATCATACGGGCATATACGTAAATTTTGGTATACGTGGAAAGTACCCGTATACATGAATAGTAAATACGTATATATGAATAGTAAATACGTATACGTGAATAGTAACTACGTATATATGAATAGTCAAATACGAGACGTATACGTGAATAGTAAAATACATATACGTGAATAGTGAAAAATATGAAAACTTAATACAAGGTCCGTATAAGTCTAAAGTTGCTAACTGTGCAACTAAATAACTACTAACAATGTTAGTATGTTAATGAATTAGAATTGAGCTTGAAAACGTGAAACACCCCTAAAAGGTTAAGTACATACAATCATAACCGTGTGAAGATTATTCGATAATAACGTGTCACATTATGTGGGACACGTAATAATTTACGAACAATCAAACTAAGCCCGGACATATATATGTCCGAGAACGTGACAACATGTCACCACCTAAGGTATATTATAAAGTCTAGCTAAATTGTGTACAAGTTAATATACAAAGATCACACTTAGAACGAATAACAATATTGTTACAAGTTATATTACATAATTCGAGGTTATAAGTACTTATAACATGTTATATAACATGTAATGTCTAAGGTAATCCTATGCTAGATATTTGAACTATAAGAACACATCAAATTAAGAACTAACACATGAAAAAGTCTTAAAAGGGACATGTGGCACATGACTTATATTTTTAGTGTACAAACTAGTTAACATGGTATTATAAAATAGCAATGGAAAACAAACACTAACCTTAAACTAATGCTGACCGGTTTAATATTAAATAAAAAGGGGACATTAAGACACTTAAATACTATATGAGTTGGACATTACTTGACTTACACGTTTCATCATAAGCTATAAACTGAAACAGCAATAAAATCAGTCCCCACCTAGTGCCACTATGTCCGAAAATCTTCAGTTTTTCCCTAGTTAATGACCACCTTATATCCTAGTATAATATAAGCAATCAGCCTTATTTAAATACTAACTCACCCATGCTTGTCCCTTGATTAAATTATACATGGTTCCTTGACCAAAACCTGCACAAACCAGCCCTCCATTTTAAAAAAATCCTGCTGGAAGACAATATATTATACAGCAGCACTCTCTTCAGATTTGGAACTTGCGATCCTTGTAACTAGGGAGCATTAACCTTGAATAACATGTTAAATCAGCTCTGACATTCCCTTACTTTGTTTAAGGAGCCAGCACACTTCCATTAGTGCACAAAGTGTCCGAAATCTAGTGCTGAAACAAGCCATTGTGCAGCAGCACTACGCTTCTGATTTCTTTTACTCTCATAATGCCATTCATTCCCTTGTAACTTGTGACCTCTCACATTAAATAACCAGATAAAATTCTGCCTTGATTCCCTTGCTCCCATCATGAGCCAACTCATGTGTCCTTGAGCAGCTGCTGTCCGAAAATCTGTAATGAAAACAGATTCATGTTACTCCAGAATCTGTTGTCTAACTCATAATAAAATACCCACCAACACTTTTGGAACTTAGAAGCACTACCTCCCTAGTTTAATCCTGAAATCACCACTCCTTCATGACTGAGTGAACCAGCAAAGTCAGATTCCCTTGTTACAAAAAAAAAACTGCACTTCAAACTCCAATACTCCACATTGCTGTCTGATGTTGAAAATCAGTCAAGCCATGCTCCAATGTCGAATTCTAGTGCTAGAAAATCAGACAAGAAGACCGCCACTCACATGGGAGTTTAAGCTCTCCAAACTTCCACACATTCCTCATTGAAACTTCCACCCATTAGCATTTAATTAGCCTTCTGCATTTAGTCTGCTTTTGCTCTATTCCTGAATGCACGCCTGCATCATTTCTCAGCTCTCTCTTCAGTTGTTGCTGATGCCTTGCGTGGAGTAAGTTCTCCTTTCCCCATTCTGATTCTTTGATTTGAACTCCTACTCTTGAATTTTCCTACCTCTGCAACTGTAGCTCAATCTTTTTGTTTCCTCTTCATGCATGTCCGATAATGCTGGAGTAATGAGCCTCTGAAAAACAAATCCAGAAACAGCACATTAAGGGAAGGACAAGTACTAGAGGTAAATTGTGCTCTAGGAGGTTCTCTTCTCCTTCCACTCCTACCTGTCCGAGAATGGACTTTGCTTTTTCTCACTCACTCTCTTCTTATGTTTATGCATGGATCCATCAAGCAACCACACTATGAAGATGACCGATAGGTGTTAAAAAAAAGAGAGGAAGAAACCAGTTTTAAATTTTTCTTGAGACCAAGCCAAGGTAAGCTCCTTGTAACAGATTTTTGGTATTTGAGTTCCCCCATCAGTACCTGTCCGAAACTGCTTCCCCACTCACACTTCTCTTCTGTCCATGCATGATCTCCCCTGAAATCCCTCCATCCTTAGTTACCGATAGTAGCCAGCAAGAACAGCTCCTCTCTGGTGCAGAATTCAACCAGAGGTGTCCGAAAACTCCTTGAGTACAACCTGTTTGGATATTCCTGGAAAACCCAGCCAGAAGCAAGCTGTTGTCGAGAATCCAAGGTCTGAAGTCTTATATTGGTTCAAGGCCCTGGCAAGAGAAAACCAGCTGAGACATCTAAGGTTGTGAGCTAAACCTTTGCCTCTGTTATGAACTCAAAAAAAAATATTCTACCTTGAGCAAGTTGGTAATGTCCGTAAATATCCTGAGTAAATGGGTACCCATGAACTAGTAAATAATGTTGCATGGTATAACTATGGGCTAACCTGTTTGGAGTTTAACCACAAGGGTTTTACAAAGTTAAGATCAAGCATGATAACTACCGAGGACTTGTAAGAAAAAAATTCAGTGCCGACTTAAGAAAGTTACTGCAGTGAGTAGCCAGATAGACGAGTGGTTTAGGAAGTTAAAAGGAAATGTTACAGAGGTTGGAAACTTGCCATCAATAGCGGGCAAGAAAATGCTTGAGGGTTACTGGAAAATTGACCAAAAGGATCCCACCCAAACAAGAAAAGAGTAAAAGTTAGAAGCTGGTTTACGTTTCAGTTTTTTTTTCTGAAAACTTAAGCTTCTGTATGACTCTGTTACAGAGAGTATTAGGGGGTTGTATTGGGTGTTTCAAGAGAGTAAAACCTTGCTAATTCAGTTAACTAAGTGTGTAAACACTTTGGATAAAAACTGTAATTCAACTGTGAACAGAAAGAAAAATCATAGAAAGGAAAAATGCAACAGTTTTTAGTTGTTTCCTGAAACCCATGGTTTCTGTAAAACCATGTTACAGAGGGTTATAAGGGGTGGTATTGAATTACTAATAAACCTAAAACATCTCTAACACACTTAGGTAAGTTATAAACACTTGGGGGGGGGGGGGGGGGGGGAATTTAAAGTCGAATTGGTGAACAAACAGAGAGGAAAGAAAGAGAGGATAGCATGTTTTGATATTTCAGTTTCATAATCCTACTGAAAACATGAGTGTCTGTATAACTAAATTGCTAATGGAATGATGGTGTTGTATTAGCTTATTAATAAACCCAACATCTATCTAATACACCTAAGTAAATCTGTAAAAGTTTTGAGGGAGAATAGAAGGACTGGATGGTGAATAAACAGAAAGAGGTCAGAGAGGTTATATCAGTCTTTTTTTTCAGTCTGCAGTTTTCTGATTCAGTATAAGAGTGTGACAGAGGGGGATTAACAATGTTATTTGGGTTGTGCTTAGGTTTTAAATCTCGATTAAACATTTAACTAAGTGAGTAAAATAATTGGGAGGAGTTGGGAGTCAGATTAGGTAGCAGAAACAAAAAAAAAAATACATCAGTCCATGATTTCAGTTTTCAGATTTCAGTTTTCTGTAAAATGGACTTTCAGAGGTATCAACAATGTTGTTTTGAATTGGTTTTGAGTTTAAAACCTCCCTAATACACTTATCTAGTTGGGTGAAAGTTTTGGGTGGAATTAGAAACAGATTAAGGAACTAAAAGAAAGCTTGAAGTAGAGATATACAAACTGTGTTCTCAGTTCCTTTCTGAAAATTGTGTTTCTGTGTAATGAACTTCCATAGGTGTTATCAATGTTGTTTTAGGTTTAAAACTTTCCTACAACACCTGACTAAGTGGGTAGAAAACCTTAGGTGAAATGGAGAGTGATTAATAACCAAAAAAGGAAAGCTTAAAGAAGAGATACATAAACTAGTTTTTCAGTTTCCTGCAGTATAGCAGTTTCTGTAAAACGAATTTTTAGAAGTGATAACAGTATTGTTTTGAGTCATCTTTGAGTTTAAAACTTCCATAATACACCTAGATAGTTGAGTAAAAACTTTGGGAAGGTTTGGAAAGTGATTTATAACCTAAAGGGGAGTTTAAAGAAGAACTATACAGAAGTGGTGTTTACAGTTTTCTGCTTGGTTTCTGTAAAATGAGCTTTCAGAGATGTTAACAGCCTTGTTTTGAGTTGTTTTTAAGCTCAAATCCTTCCTAATACAATTATCTAGTTGTGTAAAAAATTTGGGAAGATTTGAAAACTGATTAATGAACTAGAGGCAAGATGAAGAGGTGATGTGCTGATTTTGGTCTTCAGTCTTTTTTCAGAATCTACTGTTTTCTGTATAACTGTAATACAGTTGCTATAAGAGTGTTTAATGGCCTGGAAATGAACTTATAACATTGCTAATACATCAAACTAAGAGTGTAAACACTTTGGGAGAAATTAGAAATCAATGTAAAGCATTAAAAGAGAAGTTGGAATGGAAGTATGCACAGATTTGATGTTTCAGTTTTCTGAAACTTGTGCCTCTGTATGATCAATATCCAGAGGGATTAAAAGTGTGGTGTTGGTTTAAAAATGAACCCAAAATATTGCTAACACATTTAGCTAAGTTGGCGAAACATTTCGGGAAGGTTAGACCTCAGTTGATGCGTAAAATGTGGGGATAAGTAAGGTTAAACACCAAAACTATGTTTTAGTTTTCTAGACTTTGGGACTTCTGTATATGGACTTTAGGAGTATTTTAAAGACTGAATTGCTGCGACAGTAGATTAAAAACATTGCTAACTTACTTAACTAAGGAGGGAATACATCCTAGGTTAATTAAAATCAATCTTAGGTCAACTTGTTACATGTCGGTACTTAAAAATACTTTAGAACAATAGCTAGAGTAAGGACTTAGTTAACGTGTAAACCGACAATGTAAATGTCCTAGGGGTTGATAACGTCTAAATTTAATACTTGGGAAGTTCCTAAAGGCTAATATAAGTCGAACATTCAAAAACATGCCTAGGGAACAACACCCGATAAGATGAGATAAACTAGGGAAATGTCACAAGGGTCGTCACATGAAATTATAACTGACAAATTGTTTTAATCAACGATAGGGCCATAACGAATGCCAACCGGGACCCTATGTGTGAGACAACCCTTTTGCTTCTGAACCAGGTATGGACATGTGTGGTTCGTATGTTGCCGTGTTACACGGCTTGTTTGCTGTGTGCTCTGTGTGAAAAAGACCATAAGATTAAAGCATGAAATTGGATTGCTTGCTTATCGTGTTATATGATTTCTATATCATTGTTGTATATTATTTGCGCGCACACAGTAGTTTAGTCCCTTCTCGTTTATGGAATTTGAGATGAAACACTGTGAACTATAAAAACAAAGAAAATTCTATACAGGGGAAATCCTCTCTAACCATGGAGGACGTACCACCACACCCACTATGGTGTCTATTCATGAATTATAATGAAGAGGAAATCTCAATTGGTGGAACATGAGAATAACCCGGGAAGACAACATCTCGGGCCGCGCGGTATGGAATACTCGGGAGTTGGTATCTGTATCAGATCCTTCGCCCTTCTATGTGGAGCACATCCTGGAGTCTAGAGGTGACCCCGCTTTCTCGACCCTGAGTGTCGGGAATGGGGGAGTGACAAATTGGTGGAGCTTATCCTGGAGTCTAGAGGCGACTACGCTTTCTCGGCACACGACGTCGGGAATGGGGGACTAGCTATGGAGGAGACGTCCTCCAACGTGCGGTGACAAGAGAACTCACAATTAATCCATAAAGAAGCAAAGAAAGATGGGCACCTATACTATATGGTCATGGGAACTAACCTACATCCCCAGACCTGGTGCAAAGAAAGAGAAAGAGAAGTACACATGATGGAAACAAAGAAAAAGAGATGAGAACAATCAACGTTGAATGATCCCACTGAGAGGATCATCATTATTCAAATTCTTTTGTAAGCTCGACTTGTTGTACATGCTTGAGGTGTTTGATTTTATCTCTATGCCCAACATGTTGTGAGTTGCTATGTTGATGTTGTGTGCTGTGTGTTACTGTTTCATTATAGCATGTAAATTGGACTTAATAATATTCGACCAAGTAGTCGTGTGGCCCGGCAACATACGGGCTACACACGTTCATACTCAGCGTAGTTTGCTGAGTCCTTTACAACCCAATTTTTACAGGTATTGAGCCGGACGATAACGGAGCGTAGGCGGGATGGCTACCATGGGGGTAGTTCATCAGGGCATAATCCTTGAGTTGTAGTAGTGTGCTTGATGTATGGGTTGTTACTACTCCCGGGATGTAAATTTCAGTTTATGATTTGGTAAGATTATTGTAGACACTCGGTATTCGGAATTGTATCTTGTATTGTATATGAGTTTTGGTTGAGGGCTGTTTCCAGTCATGCAGACTGTAACTTGGTGTTGGTAGTATGGTTGTATAGTTAACCGTGATATTGTTTCGGCGTGACGTTTGTATTACTGGATGTTTTATTCGGGGGTGTTACAAAACGCTCCTAAATGAACGAACCCGTTTAACGGTATACTGTTATACCCGGGTTAACCTGGGAAGAGGTTTAAGTTGAAAAGAGAACCAAATTAGTTCAAAGACACAGGATACTAATACTAGTTCTGGTTACAGATCTAGATAAGTCAGAGGCGTCCAGCGGATTAGGCGAACGAGGGATTAAGAGCTAGGCAGTCTTCGGTATACGGTATGGGATTCTTGTAGCTTGTTTGCTAACGAGGTCTACCTCGGTTTGTGCGCTATGTGTTATTGTGATACGACCAAACAAGATTAAGCATTAAACCGATTTACTGTATTGTTATTGTGTGTCCATTACACACTAACCCAATTTGATTCAGAGCTTGTTCATTAACTTTGTTAGTTACAATTGTATAAGGTTACAAATACTCCAAGTTGTTAGTAGGTTAATACCGAGAGAGGTTTAACTAACCAATTGTCAATGAGACTTCAACTAACTGGAACTTGTGAGGAGAGGAATCCGGGACTGACTCCGGTCATGCATGTTTAGGATATGAGGTCGGCATCTGTATCAGATCTGTCTTCCGCATCGCCTAGGGCCGACAAACTGACCCGACCAGCTCGAGTGAACTGTTCGAGGTGGGAGGCAAATTCAGGAGGCGCAGGAGGGTCACGCCTACACCCCTCATAACTTAAGAATAATGTTTATTAACCCAATGGAGCTAATAACTCATTGGCTAGGGTTACCATGACCCGACAAAATAAACAATTCAGTTAGAGAACCCAATTCTAATAGAGAATGGTTGACACTTATAAGGTATGGTCAAACACGAGAACTAAACAATTCTCAGACCTCAGGAGTTAGCAATCTAACTTACTCATTAATGGGCGTCCATTACGACGTTCAATTTATTTGAGCTGTGAATGTTTCACTTAAATGTGTTGTTTGTTATCGTACATCTTATTATTATTTGTATGAATAAACAATTGCATGTATTCGACAAAGTAGTCGTGTGTAACCCGGCTAGTTTGTGGGCTGCATGTTTTCTGTACCAGCAATATGCTGAGCCCCTTGGGGCCTGTGATTTAAACTTTGCAGGTAGGTACCAGACGAGGACTCAACCTGAGAGTAGGAGCGGGTAGAGTACTTCGGGTTGCTTTTACATTTGTTACACGAGCTGTGCATGTACACTCGTTTAGTAGATTGATGAGATGTTAGTATGATGTATTAGGATATGAGATACTCGGTATAAGTTGTGGTTTGTGATTTGTAATGTTTTAGATGCTTGAGTAATTATCCGGTTAGTCAGACCGTGACTTGTAAAGAGAATAGGCCTAGTTAGTCACGTGGGTGACTAACGGCGGTAACACCAATTTAGTAGAACTTTTCCGCTGCGTTGCTAATGTACGAGATGGACTTAGGGAAATGATCGTTGTATATGGAGATGGGGTGTTACAAAAAGTGGTATCAGAGCGTAGTTACGCTCTGATGACTGGAAATTATCGATCTTAGGAATTACCGAGTTAGGAACTTTAGACTTTGGGATAAGGGTTGAGTGTTAGTGCGAGAAGTGCGTTTGTTAGGATTCCCCGATGTGTATCGGATATCTATAATACCTGACCCGCCCTCCGCGCCCCTGGTTCTAAGATACCGGAAATGAACGGCAGAGAGATGACAAGCTTTCTCTTACTCGGGAAAACCCGATCTGGCAATTACTTAGCATTGTGCAATACGAGAAGCACCTCGTTATGCAATAGTCTTTCAAGAATTGAAGATCCCAATTGGAGCGCAATGTTGAAACAGGCGCTACCAGCGGAATCCTACCAATGAGAGAATAATAATTACCGGCAACATGGGTCGACATGCTACGCAGTCGATATAACCCCGCCATACCAGTAAGGAGGAAAGTACTACAAGTGCAATAAGAGGACAAGAGAAGTGACAGAAACACCAGACCACAGTCCAAGGGAGCAATAATAGTGGGATAATACCGCGCAAGAGCATAGGGACTACCTAAAAGTCAGTTATGAAGAGGGTAACTCCGAACCTACAAAAAAAAGGGGTTGCAAAGACCTAACTGCAATAGCCCAGACGACTACGAATGCATATGCAAGTCATACTCCAAGATAGGACTACGACGTAGTGCCTAAGCAGAGTCAATACTCGATAACCTCGATGAAGGTGTGGAAATGAGAGTGAAAACCATGGCGAAAGCAAAAGAAAAAGGGTTCCCTCAGAAAGAGGAATACCCTGATAAGTAATTATACAATTAAAAGCAGTCAAGAAGCTGCTCAGATAATCAATTAACCAAATCCAAAAAGGGCAAAGAAGAAGTCCCATGGACTACCACCTACATGGAGTTTAGGAGAATGCACCATTACTGACGTACACAGTACCGATAGCCCATCTTGCATGGCGCACTTGCCTTGGCAAGTGCTGCCGCAATGAAGCTATACAGGAAGCTTTGAAGACCAAATGGTAAAAACCACAGATATAATACATATTAACACCGGATTACAAATCCTTAATACTGAAGAGCGAAATATCGGGAGGGCCTGACGGCCTGACCATGACAACTAAATCAATACACCAGTCAGCAGGGAGCTAGACTTGGTCAGGAAACTAAACGACGTGGGCACCAACAATAGACAACCGACACTACAGGTAAGAACATCAACCCAAAACCAAGCCTAACCTTGAATGTAAGAACCGAAGAGATTACTCAACAAAGTGAGAGGACCAAATGTAAGTAATAACCTACAAGAAAGGTATTACGACATACAATGAAGATGGAGGACATAACAACTTTCAATAAAAACGGGATAAATTTCCACAATAATACTATTACAAGCACTCTTCATTGAAGATGTTGATAAATCCCAGAAACGGAATCAGAGAAAACAAATTTAAGCAATGACCTACCTAGGATCAAAGACGTGCAATCACAAAAGAGAGAACCTTAAAAGGACTACACCATAGAGTTGGTATAGTTGAGTAGAAAAAGACCCACAAACGATGGTTAGTATTGCTTGCCTAACTCATTAACACCCAAGTATGATTAGTCATTAACGGGTGGCGTAGTCAACGAAAGTGGAACAAAGTATTGACATGGCAGCACATGATAGCCAGGATAAATAACCGACTTAGACACCGGAAGGCAGAGGCCTAATGAAAACTAATCCTTAATTGCTAAAAGATGCAAGTCTATGAGAGCGAAAGTATTGTCACAGACACTGATTAACATCGGATTACCTAAGCGAACTTCCACAGCAGGAAGCGAGATACAACAACTTATTGTGAAACCCAATATTACATCCAATGGTGTGACCCAACATTGACAGAGCTCAGAGAACAAGAGAATTACGTGGATAGCCTACAGATGATTAAGAATACAATAGTGAACCGAACACCGGCTCACACTTGAGACTAATCAAGAATTAAGGGCCTACGAGCCAAGGATGTTAAATACATCAGAGCTCGAGGCACAGGGAAGCATAGAAGGCTTATCTAGGCCATGAATGAACTATAACTCGTACATAGAGTGGTTATGAAAACCTATACTAAATTGAGAAAGAATTGCCAGGAAAGGGCACCAATGAGAATGTGGAGATAGTGCTATTGACAGGGTTGGAGAACGAACCATTCCTTTTAGGGTGGGGATACCTCTCCTTGTTGTGAGACCATGAGTGGGAATAAACCCCTCAAAAAGGGCTTTCACTTCTTAGAAATTGAATACTCTCTATTGGAGAAGGGGAACCGTAGACCTTGAAATTACCTTGGAACATTCCAGTTACATATAAATAATATGGAAGGCTGCAGAGACAGACCTCATATCCAATACCCAGGATTTAAGAATCAGCAATCGTCAGAGATAAAAATTGTGAGTGCGCAGTATGGCACGTCAAGTGACCAACCACTAGTGCAAAAAGGGTCTTTTTCGGCAGTTTTTTTATGCCTTTTTCGGCGGTTTACAACCGCCGAAAATGCTACCGCCGAAAAAGGGTCTTCCCATATTTTCGCGGTTCCTAAGGCAAAACCGCCGAAAAAGACCTATTTCAGAGGCAAAATTAACGTGAAAATGATGATTTTCGGCGGTTCCAAGTAGAAACCGCCGAAAATAAGCAGTTTTTGCTTATTTTCGGCGGTTTCTACTTGGAACCGCCGAAAATCCTCCATTTTTTTTTGGTTTTTCTCGTTTTCGTTTACATCCCACATATGTCACAAAACCTGTTAATATGCATCCAAATATGTCCACATATCTCTCTACATCACATGGTAGAGGATCTCATCACTCTTTGTAAGTAAATTGTCAAAAAAATCCCAAAAATAATGACACGGCTTACAAATGACCATACACACCACATTTAAAATGGTCACAAATGACCATACACCACAATTCACATAGTCACAAATGACCATATACATACACAATTGATCAAATGTTCACTAATATACTCATAGTGGTCATTTTTTACAATCTATCTAACCATAAAAGTCTAACGAAAGTTCTAAATAACAATTCGAGAACAAAAAGCAAAAATCAAACCAAAGTCATGGAGACAAATCCGCCCAATCCTCTAGCATCCCGTTGATGGTTTCTGCGTTATATTCTCCAACACTAGGAAAAACCTTTGAAAAACAAAACAAGACAAAATTGGTTAATCATCAAACAATTATATTAGTAATTGAAAAATAAATATAACTTCGATATACCTTTTCTAACAGATCATCCATCTCACCAAATAGGGTGACTATGTCATGCATATACCTCATGACATAATACCCACACTCTGAACCTCCGGGTTGACGTGAACACTTAAACACAGGAAGAACAGAACTAATTATATAAGACATTTATTTGTGATTACAACCAATCAATAATAAACATGTAACTGATGCATTCACCTTCACTGAAGTCCATTGGATTATTTTTTGACCTTACACAAGCTCTGAAAGCAAACACCTTGATACACACATAATTATTATCATCAACATACATTATTATTAAATTAGGATATCCATTCATAATAAAATTAAATTAAAGGAGTTGAAATGCATAAAGAATTGCTTCATAATGTACTTACACGCTAAGGTGTGGCTTTATCTTGATCTCTTGGATTTCCGGTTTGCAACGGATCAAGAAATAGTATCCGCGAACGATCCAGACACAACACCAGTAAAACCCAATGGCCACTGTGTAATACCAAAACACTCACATGTCATTATAATGCATGTGTGCACAGATAACTACAACAGTTATTCAAATTAAAATGATAAACAGAAGTAATACTTTGATGATAAGGTAGCATAACATATTTCTTCCTCGCTCTGATGCTGTTAGTCAACGCACGCTGTATGTACACCTTACACGCTTCTGTATCGCACTTCAGAGCAGTGAATGATGCTCTTTCAGGACACAAAATCCATACTTGGTAAGGCCAAAAGATTGCATTTTGTCATTCAAAAACCTGTTCATAAATAAAAAGACATAAAATTAATAACATTGCTTCAGAACAATTTATAACTTAATTATAAAACAAAACTAATACTTACAGAATAAATGAATGCATCACTGCAACAGGCACCCAATCAAATCGTAGATGTCCCTAACATCAGTCGTACATTTGGATTTCTATAGTTCGTCCGTAGTGAAGAAGGTCATCTCAAACTGAGTAGGATAGAATTTCTGCCATCTGGGAAGTCGCGGATTAGATCATGCAAGCATTTCATGTTTGGCCCCAAGCGTGCATATACGGAATCGTCCACCAAATTTTCTCTTTCCACAACATTGGTGGATGCTCTGTATTCAGAGATCCAATCTTTGACTTCTTTTTTCAGGAGATGTAGATTTCTTTCTTAATGCCTATTTACAACCGACATTCAATACTAGTCATGAACTGAGCATCCACACATACTATATTCATGTAATGAACAATAATAACTACACTAGTGGTTAGTATTAGACATACCTTCACACACTTCCGAATCAGACGAATGGGCCACTGAACGAATGCACCCTTTGCAGACCGAACTGTGCTGTACTCCTCCGTAGGTACAGGGAGTGGTAGATCAGGAACCGTATAAATCGGTTCGTCCACAGAGACTCTCCCGTGATACGGCTTCAGTGGTATTCCATGGGTCACGTCATTAGGGCCTGATTGGTACACCCTTCCTTCCGCGACACATATTCTTCATTGTTGTATGGAAGCAGGAGGTTACAGTTCCACGGGTCCTACAATTTCATCATATAGTAGATGTTGAACTAAAAATATGTAATAAAAGATATGACAACTAATAGAACAGTTAAAGGTATAAAAAATTACCTGTACATAAGCGTAAGGATACTGGTCATTGGAATCCACACTTGTGTACACTCCACAGGAGTAGGGTCAGAATATCTTGGAGGAACATATGGCTGGGATGCATGACTGCCTTGACGTATTTCATCAAAGACCTCCTTCTTCCACTGCTCTCTCATTTCATTAATGGCACGCATGTGCTGCGTAAGAAATTGTTTGTCCTTGAGTACTCCCTTTCCTTGACCCGGGGTTACCAAAAAGTTTTCTTATCCCTATGTTAACACCCCCTAACCCCACAGCTCGGCCTGGATGATCTTTCTTTCCAAGTGCACGAGACAACTGGTCATCATGTCGATCAGGTACCCAAGTCCCTTGGGTAACTTGTTCATTCAGCTCATCCTTTATAATTAAATGTAGAAAGCAGTTAATTATAATTTTTAAGATGATAAAATAAATTTGTCAAAAAATTTGAAAGTAAAGAAAAGTACTTACCATCTTATCAACAATTTCCTTCGTCTTCTCGAAGGGATATAAACGCTCTCCAGTTTTCGGGTCTTTCTTAGTACGTGAAAGCTTCCAAAACGTACCCCGTAGCTGGTGCTCATCAAGAGTGCTCATATCTGATGGCAACTCTCCTTCTGCCACCCATTCAGGCACTCTTCTATTAACCCCTTTCGCACCCAACACGTGATGATATTCATTCTTCTTCGCATTCGCGGATTGGGCTTCGCGGTACTCCTGTTATCAAATAAACACACAATTAAGATGACCAAAATATACATATGTAAATATAAGTACCTCAAAAATATATATTTATATAATAATTAATTATTTAATAGTTAATACATACCTTTGTCTCCATCTTCTTATCATAGAACTCCTGCCACTTCTCTTTGGTTATTGGTGTGTAAATCTCCCAGGTTGGCGTGTGTCGCCGTCCGGCCTCTTAAGCTTCTTGGTGATAAACCACTTAACCAGATCATGCTTATGATCTGCAAATTTCTTGCGCATCATTGATTTGACCATGGAGTAGTACTCATTTCTGCTGGTATTTGATATCGTTTCTGCATATTACCATATACCATAATGAAACAAATGTTAGTGATGGATACCTACAAATTATACAAAATAATACTTTAACTATTGTTTATTTACCTGTACGATCTCAAACATCTGTCTCTTTAGTCCTTCATCAACTTGAGGCCAGGTGAGAGTAATATCACAATACTCTCGCACAATGATGCCTAGCTCTGTAGTGAAGTCTGTAGCCCATTCCCCAATCGGCTGTAGATACGCATTAAACTGTAACGGCTTTGATTCAATCTTTTTTGATCTGAGAGCTTTCGTCGGACCTCGAGGTTTTACGGTCCTAGGAAGCTGGATTTGTGATCCAGAAGGTCCAGCCTCTGTGTCCTCAGCTGGCACAGAGGCTGGAGTAATCTCATCCCCGCCATTACCCCCCTCATCAGCTCGGGCCTGTGACTTGTGACCTTTCCCTCCACGTGTTTTCTTCTTCTTTGGTCGGGATGCCTCTGTCAAAAGCTCGCCAGGGTCATCCATATCATCCATTTAACTATCTGCAAAGATAAACAACCGTATATCAATAACCACAACAAATAATGTAATCAATACATAATAAGACATCGTTATTATTCCAACAAATTATTTAATGAACAAACAAACAATAAAATATATTTTTAATTACCTAACAACTGAACACATCATTTATGGTTTTCAACCCATAAACCCTCATCGTGATCAGACCTAGTATACACTACATCGTCTGGAACATCAACAATGTCTGTGACAGGAATACTGGTAGAAAAAGGTGGTGTCTCATCGAACATTAATTCATCATCATCAACATCTTGATCAGCATTAATGTTGACAAATCTTTTCCCTGGTAATACAACTGACCACCTGGAATCGATGGGATCTTCTATGTAAAATACTTGTTCACAATCCTTGGGAAATATGAACGGATCTTGTGTATGACCAAGGCGTGATAAATCAACCAAGTTAAACCCATCGTGAACCCGATAATCGTTTCTATTATCCACCCATTTGCATTTAAAAATAACAAACTTTTGAAACTGATAATCAAGCTCCCAAATATCTGCAATGAATCCATAATACAACCTCGAGTTGAAATCGTTGAAGCTGGATCACCTCTGGTATACTCAGTTGTTGTTGCTTCTACTTTAACCCCGCTATTCTGGTTTAAACATCTATCATCTTGCCGTTTTGTCCAGTAGGTGAACCCATTGATGTCATACCCTTCATAAGATATACAAGTGGAACCAGGTCCCAAGGCTAACCAACGGAGCTCTTCACTTACATTATCAGGCTCTAGTGATGCAATCTTCATGACATGATCTCTAAACCATGAACAGAAGGTCTTGTTTTGCTCCTTTACCAACCAAATAATATTCCTCCCAGGATATTGAGCTCTTAGTGCAGTCATGTGTTTCTCAAAAAATGGCTCAATAATCTCAAGGTGATGTAAAACGAATAGATGTGCAGACTCCATTGAGGATGAATCAATTGCCACAATTTTTTTCCAATAACACCTTGACCTTCTGTCCCTCCTATGTGTCTCGGTTGTGGCACTCCAATAGCTACAGCTCCCTTCAAGTATTCAGTACAAAATTCTGTCACTTCTTCGGTTATTGTCCTTTCTATGATACTCCCTTCAGGTCGATATCTATTCTTCATCCTTCCCTTCAAGATTCCCATGTATCTCTCAAATGGATACATGTATCTTAAATATAGGACCACATAATTTGATTTCTCTTACAATGTGAACAACCAAGTGGACCATGATGTCAAAAAACGAGGGTGGAAAATACATTTCAAGTTGACACATCGTAACAACAACATCGCGTTGCAGACTGTCTAGTGTATCAACATCCACGACTTTATTGCACACTGCATTTAAAAAGAAACATAGTCTTGTAATTGCATTCCGCACATCTTTCGGCAATATACCCCGAATGGCAACAGGAAGTAGATGCAACATCAGAATGTGATAATCATGAGACTTCAACCCGATCAACTTCAAGTCCTTCATTGACACAAGACTTTTCCAGTTAGATGAGTAACCCGTAGGAACCTTAAGGGAATGAAGACATTTACAAAAGCTGTTCTTCTCATTCTTAGACAAAGTGTAACATGCTGGAGGTAAAAATGTTCGTTTGCCTCTTTCTTGGGGATGCAACTCCTCACGTATGCCCATAGCTTGCATGTCTTTTCGAACCTTTATTCCGTCTTTTGTTTTCCCAGGTATGTTAAGCAAAGTCCCAACAACAGCCTCACCAACATTTTTGACAATATGCATGAAATCAAGACAATGCCTAACAGATAAATGTTTCCAATACGGAAGTTCCCAAAATATTGAACATTTTTTCCAGATGTTTTTTTGGGTAGACTTGGACGGAACACCGAAAACATTGTCAATGTCTTTCACCTTTGATAAATCTCTTCAGAACTCAGAGGTATACGAGCAACACGTGACTCAGTCTTTCCGTTGAATAACTTCCTCTTTTTACGGTACGGGTGAGCTGATGGCAATAATCTACGATGACACATGTAGACGTTTTTTCCACAAAACTGTAGACGATCAGAACAAGTGTCGTCCTCACATATTGGGCAAGCAAATGTGCCTTTTACTGTGTATCCAGATAAGTTCCCGTACGCTGGAAAGTCATTCACTGTGCAAAAAAGCATGGCACGAAGTGTAAAGTTTTGTCTGGCATAACTGTCATAAACCACTGTCCCCTGATTCCATAGCAATTTCAAATCGTCAATCAGCGGTGCAAGGTATACATCGATGTTATGTCCTGGTTGTTTAGGTCCAGAAATCAACAATGATAACATTATGTATTTCCGCTTCATACACAGCCACGAGGGAAGATTGTAGATCACCAATAGAACAGGCCAAGTGCTGTGCTGACTACTTAGACTGCCATAAGGATTCATCCCATCCGTACATAACCCGAGTCTCAAATTTCGACTGTCACTGGCAAAATCTTGAAATCTTCTGTCGATTGTCCTCCATTGTGGTGAATCAGCTGGATGTCTCAGCTTATCATCATTTTTTCTTCCTTCTGCGTGCCATCTTAAATTTTGGGCATCTCTGACATTTGCAAAAAGTCGTTTGAATCTTGGTATTATGGGTAAATACCAAATGACTTTTGCTGGAGGACTTATTTTCTTAGAATTGGATGTTTGACCGTCCTTCTGTTTATAGCGTGACAAATGACATTTTGGACACTCATTCAAATGTTTATTCTCTCCTCTGTATAATACACAACTGTTTGGACATGCGTGTATCTTTTCGTACTCCACACCCATAGGACACATCAACTTTTTTGCATCATAAGTGGAAGTAGGAAGATTGTTATCATCTGGTAGCATGTCGTGGAATAGTTCTAGTATTGCCGTAAAACTCTTATCACTCAAGCCAAATCTTGCTTTAAGATTGAACAAATGCAGCACGGATGTCAACTTTGTAATTTGGTGCATCCGGGAAACAAAGGGGAACGTGATGCATCAAGTAATCTTTGATATTCAGCCGGTTTGTCTGTGAAATTATCTTCAACATCTTGCAGCATAGAGTCCAGTTGTTCAATCTTATCACTGTCGTCGTTGATATCAGTGTCACTCAGATCACACGTATTATCAGGAAATGTAGTATCCTCTAACCATTTCTGGTTCATTGTTCGGTTGAGTGGAAATTTGCACCCTGCTACTGGCTTCTAATGACTCGCCATGCAAAAACCATATCTTATAGTTCGGCATAAATCCACGCCTTGATAGATGAAATCTGATTGTATGTAGGTTAGGAAACTTATTGCGAAGTTCACATTGTGCACATGGACAGGGAATGTGTGTCTCGTTCATCCTTTTCTGATGATCGAGAGCTGCTTTGCAAAATTCATTATCCACTTTTGATTCAAAATAATTCCCTCGCTGACCGTACATCCATTCACGGTCCATTCTACAAACTCCAAATGAAAGGTACAGCTAAAAAATAAATACAAAAATATATTGATAAATATAAAAACAACAATAACTAAACTATCTTTGGAAAATGATATATAATGATATGGTTCTTGCATGGCAAGTCTGTATAATATATATATATTTAGTAGGTTGACTTATATGTATATATACGTCTATATATATATATATGTACTACTAGGTGATATGTATATACATATATCTATAATATATAAAACGTCACTGACTATTGTATATATATTTTATATAATAGGTTGTCTTATATATATATATCTACATCTACATATAATATATTTAAATACTATTTGGTTATATAAACTTATCTCAACTATCTATTACATAAAAATAAACTAATTACACAAACAATTATGATAAACGGTAATTTTTTTTTATTGGTAATTTGTGGCGCCAGGCCTGTATAGATGAATCAAAATAAATTGTTTACAGAGATATACATCACATATCACAACACATAGCATAGCACATATCACAAAATAAACAGAGGCTATCAGCCATCACACCCAGCACTACCCTGAACACCATACATACGCCCATACAACTATCATTAAGGCCATTTCCCTACAGTGGCTGTCCGTTAAGCCAATCGAGCCCGCTTCCACCGTTGCAGTAGATCATTTTCTTGGATAAAAGAATGCATTTCCATCGGAGCCTGAATACCGTTGGTTGACATCCATCTCCAAACCATAACCTTCACGCGCTCCATTAGTGTTATAATCGGTACAGTTTGCTGTTGGAATATGGCCTTATTCCTCGTCTCCCAAGCTACCATGGTGAGGATACGTAGCGTCGCCCTCCATGCCCATCTTTCCTGCCTCCCTTTCATTGCGTGATCCCATACGTGTATAATATCTTTTATGTCCCTCGGTAATGTAATAAACATCCCCCACCAAAGGATAATACCCCTCCAAAGACCGTGGATTTCTTTGCACCAGACCAGAGCATGGCTCGCAGATTCCATCCCCGACGAGCATCTTACACACCGGCTTCCGGATATACTTACCATTCCTCTCTCAAATAGAAGCTCACAGGTACACAACTTCTGTCAGAATACTTCATATAGTAGGATCGCAGCTCTGGGAGGGGAGACTTTAGCCCATATGAGGCGTTGCGCAGGCCATTGTGGGATTCCCGGCTGCAAACAGGCGCGGGTACCACTGCTCACCCAGTATCGGTCGCCGGAAAGCCCCCAGGTGAACGAGTCCGGCCTCTCACAGTTGGTCTGAACCTGCCGCAGCTGCTCCGTGAGTTCATCGGCCATGCTTCTTCATATGTGAATAAACTCCTCCTCCAGTGGAACGACCAAGTTACCACTCCCCGCTCCACACTGAACATCTCACCAACCATCGCATCTTTGACCACCGCTAATTGGAATAGTCTTGGGTATTTTTCTTTGATCGGTTTGTCCCCCCAGCTATACGTCATGCCAAAACCTGAGGCTTCTACCATCCCCACTCTCCATATCAGCCGGTTCCTGATCTCACTATCTCTTAGAACTTCCCACTCCAGTATGTTACATATTTCTTTCCATATCCCACCCCCTTTATATGAGCCCATCCCCTCCAGTCAAAAGTAATGTTGGGGTTAGCATTGTATACCGCGCAGATGATTTCCCTCCAAATGCTACCTCTTTCGTTATGATAACGGAACCCCATTTAACAACAGCGCAGCGTTTTTAAATTCAAGATTCACTAACCCAAGACCACCATGCTCCTTCGGCTGAGCAATCTTCTTCCATGCTATAAGAGACATCTTCTTCCGGTCCACGCTTCCCCAAAAGAATTGCGTTGTAGCGCTTCAATCTGCTTGATGACTTTCTTCGGGACCCGAAACAAACTCATGTAGTATGTTGGTATTGTTTCTAGCACCGCCTTAATTAGCACCATCCTGCCCGCCTTGGACAAGCACCGTACTTTCCACCCACTTAGTCGACCTTTGATTTTTTCAATGACCGGCTGCCACGTAGAACATTTCCTTGGGTTTGCACCAAAGGGGCAGCCTAGATATTTGCATGGCAGCGATCCTTCCTCCATGTCCATCCAATGACAGAACACCCCTTTCTCCTCAACCTCCAGATTAATGTCGAACAACCTAGATTTGTGCCAATTGATGTGTAACCCGGACATCTCCGTGAATAGGATAACGAGACCTTTAGTCACAATAATTTCCTCCATCGTCGCCTCACAAAATATCAAGGTATCATCAGCAAACTGTAAGTGTGACATGTATTTTCTTTCTCTGCCAACCACCATACCTTTTCTGATTCCCACATCGTGGCCTTCCAGTAGCATCCAATTAAGCGCTTCTACTACCATCACAAACAGAAGGGGAGATAGTGGGTCTCCTTGCCGGAGCCCTCTTCTTGGTTTGAACGGCTTGGATGGAACCCCATTAATGAGAACCGACATTTCCACCGAGGTAATACACTCCATGATCCACCCTCTCCATCTTGGTAGGAACCCCATTAGTTTACCCATGCAGTCCACAAAGTCCCATGCAACCGAGTCATAGGCCTTTCTGAAATCGATTTTGAGAATAGCTCCCCTTTTGTGTTTCTTCTTATACCATCGGATTATCTCGTTTGCAATCAAAGGCCCATCAAGAATGTGTCTACCTTTGATAAAGGCTGTTTGGGTTTCACCAATCAGCTTTGGCAGCACCCCTTTCAATCTCTTAGCCATTAGCTTGGCTATAACCTTGTACACACAACCCATCATACTAATTGGCCTGAACTCGTCCAGATTGGATGCCCCACCTTTCTTGGGTATCAGCGTAATCCAAGTCATATTACAACCCTCCGGAAGCTTATTCGTCAAGAAGAAGGATAATACCTCGTTGATAAAATCGTTGCCGATGATCTTCCACATCTTCTAGATAAACATGAAATTAAAGCCGTCAAAACCAGGGGCTTTACTCTCGTTTGCTTGCATTACAGCATCTTCGACCTCCTCAGCTAGGGGGATAGCTTCAAGAGCGACAGCTTCCTCCACCAGCAGCTTGGGCCGCCCCGCATGTGGAGGTTCCATCCTGGAAGTGTCCCGAAACGCGAATTGTTTCCGGAATTCACCAACTATGGTCTTTTTAATCACCGTCGGGTCCTCCTCCCACTGTCCATTAACCTTCCATTTAGTGATACTATTTGTCCTCCTGTTAATGGTTGCACGGGTGTGGAAATATTTCGTGTTCCGGTCGCCCGCCCTCAGGTGTTTCTCCCTCGACTGCTGCTTCCACATTCTTTCCTGGATCATCCATGCATGCAGAAGGCTAACGTGCGCCTCTCTTCTCTGTGAGATTTCAGCCTGTGATAATTCACCCGACATCGCCTTCGCATCCAGGTCATAGATTCTCTTCTCTAGCAACTCAATCTTCTTTTCGATCCAGCCGAATATTTCACGATCATAACTTAATTACCGGTTTGCTGCTCTTCAGCTTGACAGAAAAGCTCCCTGTCGCTTGGCTCTAGTATTCCTCAATCAGAGGCGGGAAGCTTTTGTCCTCCAGCCAGACGTCGAAGGATCTAAATGGGCGCCGTCCCCATGCAGTCTGTTTATCAGTGTGGATTACAATCATCCGATGGTCAGACAAATTCCACGGCCTTGTATCAAGTCTTACATGAGCGAACTGTGTACCCCCACCCTCCACTTGTTAGAGCTCTGTCCAGTCTGCTCATGCAGTTATTTCTCCTCCACGTGAATTCCCCACCTTGGAAGTACAGTTCAATAAGCCCCATATTATTAATCCAGTCATCAAATCTCCTCATACCCGCTGTCCTTGCTCTTTGGGAGCCGTTGGACATGTTACGCCTTTGCTCGGGGCTTCGAACTTCATTAAAGTCGCCCATGCATATTAACTCACCCTCTTCCTACTCTTTCCATGCTAGGAGTTCCTCATATATTCTCCTTCTCTCGGCCTCCTGTGTTGGGCTGTATACGAACAGAAACAGACTAACGAATCCATTTTCCACTACTTTTGCCTTCACAGCTATCCATCTTTCCTTTTTCCACTCCTGTAGTACTGTAATTTGAGAATCATCCCATACCAACAATAAACCACCCGATCTTCCCACCGCCGGCACTTCGATACACTTCTGGGCCCTCCCCCCGCCCCACTAGCAGCCCACCTTATCTCCCATTGTCGTTGTAATCTGTGTCTCGACCACCGCCAGCATCGCAAGCTTCAGCATCCTCATTTCCTTCCTTAGTTTCCACCTCTTCCCCTTCCTCCCTAGGCCCCCTGCGTTTATTAGTGCTACCGACACCATCAGGGAGCTCCCCTTGCTTGACCGCCAGTCTACTGGATCTTCTTGTCGAGTTACACTTCAGGATGGAGTGAATGTTCCTAAATGCCGCTTCAGGATTAGGAATGTTGCAATTGACCACTGCTGTGAGGTCAACATATAGTTGGGTTTCATCGTCAATATGCAAAAGGTTATTTGCCGGGGATTTCGTTCTGGGCCTCGAACAGTTCTCTGTTCTTCCTCCACGTCGTTGACCGGTATCAAAGGGTTGCGCCCCTCCCCTGGACCGGCTCTCCCAGTCTCAGTAGTAGGCGTGCTATCCTGTCCTAGGTTTTCCCTGGCACTGTCAGCCATATAGTCATACTTCCCCGTGTCTTCTTCTGTCCTCAGCCCCAAGTCTATATTTTCATTCCTCTTACTTCCTCTCGAACCCCCACAACCGTCAGGCGATGTTCCCCAGATATCAGTACCAGCTTCAGTATGGGGCAGGCTTCCTTTTTCACCTATATCCTTCCGTACTATCTCTGTTTCTGATGTACACCCATCCTTTGCTACCACTCCCTGGATATCCTCCCCTTGATGTTGATCGTTCCCCTCCATCGTAGTTGTAAGGTCATCATTATCATTTTTTTGAGCCACACCCTCTTTCCCATCCATGTCAATTCGAAGTTTCCTTTTCGCAGGCCATGACCTGAAGTCCTGGCTCCTCTGTCCCAGCGATGTCCGCAGTTCCAATTGGACTTGTCTCCTGACTCAAGGTTTCCACCTTGTCATCCACCTCACCCACCTTGGACACGTCATCTCTTCCAGCTCCGGATCCCACAGGCCCACCCGACACCCTGCCCGCCATGAGTGTTAGTTGCGAGGCACTTGATCGACCCAGTGCTGGATTTCTCGGGGGTGAGGCTTGTGTGAATGGCCAATCGCTGTCGTCTTCAATTTCATGGATTGACATCCACGAGATTGTATCATCCACGTGAATCCTCCTCTTCAGTTGGATTGGTACTTTCAATCCATGCACAAACCTCCCCAGATCGCATGAGTCTTTCCTCGTCGTCCACAACAGAGATAACCTTCCCGACTGTGCTCGCCACCGCCTTAAAATTTTCATACCCCCATCCTTGTAATGGCACACCCCGGATTACCACCTTTGTTACTCTAGACTCCACCTGTGTGCTTGAGGACCACCGGTAAACCCTCGCCAGCTCGCTCAGCCCCCCCAGCTGGCTTTTGCATACTCCCAGATTCATTCCCTCCTGAAGTAGCATAAGACATTTTTGTTGGCTTATGCGGATCACCCCAGCTACCCCCTCCGTTGCAGCCCCAATCATGCGTTCCATCTCGGAGATCGACCGGGCCTCCAGCCACTCCAGGACAAGGGCGGATTTAAGCATATCGAAGAAAGGGGTGGGGCGTAGGAAGATGGCCTGCGTAGCGGGGCTAGGGATTGCTTGCACCCCCGCCGGTGGGGGGTTGGCATTCCGAGATGGTTCTAAGCCTTGACCTTTCCCGTCTCTCTTCCTTTCCCATTGGGCTAGGATGGTTTTACTCCCTAGCAGCAACCCATTCAGTTCCCCGATTGCTTGCTCAGCAGATCCCTTACTTTCATACCCAACGAACGCAAACTCACTTCTTCCCGATCTCGCCCGTCCGAGGAATAGCCTAGCCACCGGTCCAAACGGGGTGGATAGCCTCCACATTGTTTCCAGTAGGACACCATTTTGTAAGTTCCCCAGGAATATAGTGTGAGTTTTCTCCCTGAGATCGCCGGCCGACTGTTTCTGCCACACACGCTGGAACCGTCCAAATCCCGGAGAGGGCAAGGCTCCGACTGTTATTTCCTGAATGCGTCGCTTAGCCTGGGTGGGTCGACCAGCTACCAGCACGCGCTGCCCTTGTTGGAGCTTGTGAGCAGTATAGGTTGTCCGTCTTCGAGTCGCATTCGAATTCTCCCGCCCTCTCTCCCGTCCTCTCTCCTCTCTCCATTTTTGTATAAATTGGAGCTAGCGAATTCGTAGAGCTTGCCAGTGCTAGAGAAAATGATGACTCCAACTTCAGCCTCACAAAGAATGGAAAGCTCTCGAGCTTTCTTAAGCAATCCGTTTCTTCTCTTTGAAAAGGTCACTTGCCTTATATTGAGGTTAATTGAAAAATAAAGCTAACCTGTCTTGGTATAAATGCACCACGTATAAATGTTGAACGAAAGGACAAGATTCTCAGGCGGAGCTCAAAGAGAGGTAATAGAGCGGAGGACAACGACAAAGGGAATGTCAAAGGGTGTAACTGTAAAAAATTATATAAATTAGAAGTGAGTATAATAGTTATAGTTATGTAAAAAATTAATAATTGTCAACAAACTTAGTACAATTAGTCAACATTTTTAATGTTAAATTATACGATAATTCACCAATGTCATTTACTTGTCAACAATTCACACAAACAATGGTAAAATAGCAAAAAAAGTCACTAAAATTGGTTAAGTCATTTCATCGAACACCTTGCGAGCATATAGATTATTTTCAAAAATTCACCACATATAGTATTTCCAATTAAACCAATCAATAACTTACACTCCAGATGATATATATCAATCAACAATAACATATAAACAACAAATTAAGACCTAATTCAACAAAATTTTGATAGTTACAATTTGCAAAAAACTAACCTAAATCGCCTCTGTTTAACCCTAACTTGCGCAGCTTCACAGGCGGCGACAGCGGCTGGTGGGGCGGCTCCTGGCGGCGGCGACGGCAGTCGGAGGCGCGGCGGCGTTCGACGGAGTGAAAGGAGGCGATTTGGAGGCGATTCGGGGATGTAGGGTGCGGCGACGGTGTGAAGTGCAGAATACGAATTACAGTAATGTCGAGCTCGAGGGGGTATAGAAATAAGACTCATTTTCGGCGGTTCCTATATACAACCGCTGAAAAACGTGTTTTTTTTAAAAAAAAACATCATTTTCGGCGGTTGTATATAGGAACTGCCGAAAATGAGTGTTGTTTTTCGGCGGTTCCTATATTCAACCGCCGAAAATGATGTTTTTTTTTAAAAAAACACGTTTTTCGGCGGTTGTATATAGGAACCGCCGAAAATGACCTCACCCGACACTCTTTTTCGGCCAAAATATTAAAACCGCCGAAAATTGGGGGCCGAAAAAGGCCTTTTTTCTACTAGTGAACGCTCAAAAGAGCTTGTGATCCAACAGATGACTTCTTCAGTAGCCGGTTAAATTACATGGTAAATAACATCATAAAGGATGAAAGAATGTGAGAGAAATTAGCCTACTTACGAATCTGAGGTTGAAGCAGAACACCTTCATATTAAGAGATAACCATTTTACAACACGATACGACAACCGCCAAACACCGAAAGTAGAGAACTTCTAGTCTATTTACACCATGAAGGGGATTGAATATAAGACAAGATGTTGAAGTAAAACAATTGAAGAATTGTGCCATCAATGGGCAATATAAGACAGCTAAAGCTACTTCGGTAGTGGAGGTGATCGTGGAGGGAGGCCGTGAGAATAATACCGTCAGGTAGATTAGGTTACGGTGCACAGCAAAGAAACCACTATATATAAGCCATCAAATATTGACACGAAAGCAATCAGATTTATGAATTAACACCCGATGTAAGTAAGGTGATGAAATGGGAGACAGACTGTGCAGAAACGCTAGTAGCCTGGACCATGTGATGAAAGGTTTCACAGGAAGCACACTGTCCATTCCGTAAGGAGCTGGAAGTGCATTCCTAATAGATCGACTTGAGAAATAAGATAAGAGGCTCTAAGGAAAGAGACCTCAAATTACTAAGTAATCGAGTCCGTACCAAATACAAAAGGTATAATGTAGTTATGAACCCAGTAAATGGATATTCCTTGATTAAGTTCAAGAAGAACGACATGTGCGTTATCATGGAATGATGAATGAGGAGATCGACAATAGAATACTTCAAAAATTAGCTGTAACTAAGCGTGTGATGAACACTACGAGTATACTTTAACGAGATGTGGGACGACCGCACTCCAAAGGAGCTTGTGGGCCTGATGGACTTATTTATAAGTTAGTCGGGTAAGTAGCAATGTATCAGTAAGGTACCCCATATATGTAAACGAGTAGTGTAAGGAACACGAGAAGTAGTCGACTCCGTACGACAGTCAGAGATGCAGACTCACACCAGAACAGCAAGTTACCGCGGACAATTGAAGAGGAAAAACTCAGTTAAACCAATGAGATTAAAAGAGTCAGAGAACTCATTCCAGGAGGAAACAATTAAGAATTATGAAGTGCGAGAAGCACTAATTAGTAAGTATGAACAGTTCATATGTCTCAAGATTTTCAAGGAAACTGTGAAGAGCAATAAGCACTGAACAGTAACACCAGAGTATACAAAAATCTCAGACTGAGGATCAGTTAGTAGGGAACAATTCAGACACTGAAAGGCGTAATAACAGCATGAACATCAGATCTCCAGAGAACTGAATAGACAAGTTATAACTCATAAAGACTGTGTATTGATAAAGACACCACGCGTCCATTAAGAGAACTTTATTCCTAAATTATAAGGATACAAAGGAGTTGTAAACATATTGAAGAGGATAGGAAGGGAAAACTAAGCCCCAAGATTATCAGAGTCGCGCAGCAGAAGCTAGTGGACCATATCTTAAAGGTTTGATATACCTAACAAAAGAGAAGAAGGAAGGATGTGTCTCACATCTTCCAGTCGAAAAAATAACGACTTATCTATCAAATACTATGGAGCCTTAGAGGCTACACTGGAACATAGTTGTAAGATTGGTATGAACACCAATAAGAATCCTTGATACAGAGACTAAGCCATTACCATGGTGAAGACCCTCTGACCCAGTTATAATGTGAGATAGACTACGTGGAAGCTAGGACGCTCCATGACACCTAAACATCTTGAACCTATGTTCAAGGATGATATAATGTTGATTACGTGGGCGTAATCCATTTTAAGGGGGGTAGAGCGCGCAATCGCTTATCCTATATTTCACGTATTGAGCACGTAACCTACAGTGTGCATAGCACAATACAATTAGTTGTGATGTTTGATATGTATGTTATATAAACACATGTATTCATTCTTATGTGGTTGTGGTTATTACGCACAATTAAATGCGAATACCAGATGTATTAGAGGCTTATCTCGTTAACTTCGGTGCGAGAATTCAGGAAAAGAGGAGTAGAAACTCCAGGGGAATTAAAATCCCTATGATATGTACTGATATGAGACCAAATATGGTAATGTTTTGAGATATGAATAAGTATGAGACTGATGTAGAACCTAGTAGGAATTAAGTTCTCTAAGAAATTGCTGAGAGGTGAATTAAGAATGACTTATGGACTGAGTTCCATAATTTGGAGATGTATTGATTTATGATTAGGACTAGAAGGACTAAAAGATATAAAATGCTACATGAATGATTATTTGATTGTTTGAAGTTGACGTGGGAGGTAGAACTTGATCTTGGCCAGATCAAGGAAAATTGAACACAAATTGGGGTGAAAGGATAGTTCAACACTGATGCTGATCACATCAGGGTCGGATGATTCCTGAAACTCCCTACAAGTGGTCACAATTAACCACGTTAAGAGTAGATGCAGTAGCATAAAATGGAATTGGAGTTGACATGTATTTTCTGTATTACTCGCTCATGAACTCGAGGACATGAAAACCTTTGTCTCCGGACCGGTTACTTGAGGAGTATACAACAAAGAATATACAAAAAGTATTTTGATTACTAAAACATGCAAAAGACATGTTGTGTGACAAGTGTGGTAAATATATATATACTTATGACAGACCTTATGAGTCAGAATGCCTATACAGATATTGAGTGGTCTACATGATCTTTTAGTGTGAAGTTACCTGTGTGTTCTAAGAGATATAGATACATAGGAACTTTGGGGAAAAAGTTCTTTTAAGGGGGGTAGCTTGAAATACCCTAAACCTTAATATATTAATGAACTATCTAATTAGGATATACTAAGGCTAGAACGTGCCTTAGAAACATTAGAAGAAGTGTTAAACAACAATTTACACCAAAACATGTTTTAGGAACAATTAGAGCAAAAGGTGTTTTAAAGAGCACAAATAAATTAGGGAGCTACCAATAAGTTCCCAAGAGATTTCAAATGTGAAATACCTCTAAGATTAGTAATAAACATTAAGGGGTATTAGCGTGTAAACTGAAAACGCACCTTAGAGCACAAAAATGTGCTTTAAAGGAAAATGTGCTTTAAAGCAAAAATGTGCCTTAAGCATTTGTACATGGAACTAAAGGCTAATGAGCCTAAATACCAATAAGGAATAAGGGAACAATAATAAAATTGTCATAGGAACCATTACGTGTACACACAAATTAAGTATACAAGTCCACACAAAAACCGGTACTAAACTGACGAAAGTCAAGGAGAAACCACTAAACGACTTGGTTTAAGTTGGAATGAGCAACATGCTATTTCACGAACAAAGTTTCTAAAGGTACTAAATGTACTAAGAACACATTTAAACTAGCCAAAACAAATTGCAAAATCAATGTGAACCCGGAAGCACATAAAATGTGTTTTAAGGCATTTTGGCTATGTAACATACCAAACACATGGTATAAGTCATTAGGAACGAGTTTAATACATAAAATGTTACATAATATAAGAGCAAAACAAAAAAAAAATCAGATCAAAAGAGGGAGAGTGCTGCCGACTTGGGGATGAGTCACCAAGGCTATATTTGCTTTTAAATTCACTATTTCAACAACCAAGACTTATTTAAAGTGTCATATCATCTTGTCCCCTTAGTGAATCATTAACCAGACTCTTACCTATCAAATGAGAGCGTTCAAATTCGGAGATCATCCTCTCTTTGAAGAAACAACACAAAAAACTCCATGTTCTTAGATTTAAGCCTTAAAGAACACATTTCCTTGTAAGAATCATAACTTTCTTGTCCTAGATCCAAATCACAAGCTTGATAGCTCGTTGGAATCCGATTTTCAAGAGCTTTGCAACCATAGCTCATGAGCCCCCATATTCTCAGGAAAAACTACTAAGAAGTGCCTTTGATTCTCGAGGTAAACCATTGCCTTCTTGAAAACTTCTTATTCTTTAGTTTTTGTTATAGCCGATTGGCATGGGATACTAACCCATCTTATTCTTCATATTGTTGTATATTTTGGAGACAATTCCTTTAGCAAATTGCAGGCAAAATTTCTATGGAATTCAAGCTTAAATATTAAGCTAAAAGGTAAATATACAAGGTAAACTCTACAACTACCTATTTCATGGTTCTAAATGTTGATCTATATATGATTTAACCTATTGTATACCTTGTTTATAATTGCCGATTTTGTTAGGTGTTAGATTTAATTTTTGGCACCTAAAATGTTAATATTTTGTAAATCTAAAATTAGATTTATAACCCTTATTATATAATCTTTAATATAAACTATCATAATATATAATAAAAGTTCATATACTATAATTTAAGTGGTGGCCGAAAATTAAGAGAGCTTATGTGAGTTAGAAAAATTATATAACTAAGTTAAATTAAAGGAATTAGTATATTTAAGAGTAATATGTAAAATTTGTGAATTTTTAGCTATATATTATAATTGCCGAAAATATGTATGAGTTATTATGAAATTTATGAATTTTAGATGATGGGAAAATAATTGTAGAATTAAGTTTACAATTTATAAAGAGTTTATAAGAATTACTAGAATTTATAAGGTTTTGGTGTATTTAAAGTTAATAAAAGATAGTATATGTGTACTACAACTTTAGATAATTAAATCTGGTGATTTAGAGATGTTTAAAATGATTTTTGATGTTCAAAAAAATGTAGGAAAATTAGTTACGAAAATTAGAAATTAATTAGAGTTAAATTGGTTAATAAATGAGTTAGGATAAAAGAAAATACCACAAGGGTAAAATGGTAATTTTCCTGGTCAAACATGGTAAAACGTGGTCAAACTTGGTCAATGACAGTTTGTAAAATGTTTAGAGGAGTTAGAATAAAATTTGTAGCAAAAGATTAGATATTAAAAGGATAAAGGAATAAAAAGTTAAGTTAAATTAACTTTAGGGGTAATATTGTAAATAATGGAAAGTTAGGTGGTTTGGCCATAAAAGACTGGTCAAACTTGGGTATATTTTGGTAATTGACCAAAAGTATAAAAGGAATTAGTTAAATGAAACTTTGGAAGAAATTAGAAATAAAAATAACAAGTTTAGAACTTATTATGAATAAAATTGAGATTAAGAGAAAACTATGGGTAAGTGATATAAATAACACATTTTTATGTGTTTAAAAGGTTAAGGAAATTTAATAAAGAATTTAGAAACAAGTAGTAAAAGAAACAGAGTTAAGACGGGGTTAAACGAAACCCGTATACAAATTAAGGTATACGAGGGGTATACCCGTAATTTAATAAGTAAAGGAGAAATCAATACTTAAAGTATTTTTATGAAAATACAAGTTATATTGGAAAAAGAAATAAATACGTATTGATACGGAGTATCATACGGGCATATACGTAAATTTTGGTATACGTGGAAAGTACCCATATACATGAATAGTAAATACATATATATGAATAGTAAATACGTATATGTGAATAGTAACTACGTATATATGAATTGTCAAATACGAGACATATACGTGAATAGTAAAATACGTATACGTGAATAGTGAAAAATACGAAAACTTAATACAAGGTCCGTATAAGTCTAAAGTTGCTAACTGTGCAACTAAATAACTACTAACAACGTTAGTATGTTAATCAATTAGAATTGAGCTTGAAAATGCTCCTAAATGAACGAACCCGTTTAACGGTATACTGTTATACCCGGGATAACCTAGGAAGAGGTTTAAGTTGAAAAGAGAACCAAATTAGTTCTAAGTCACAGGATACTAATACTAGTTCTGGTTACAGATCTAGATAAGTCAGAGGCGTCCGGCGGATTAGGCGAACCAGGGATTAAGAGCTAGCCAGTCTTCGGTGTACGGTATGGGATTTTTGTAGCTTGTTTGCTAACGAGGTCTACCTCGGTTTGTGTGCTATGTGTTATTGTGATACGACCAAACAGAATTAAGCATTAAACCGATTTACTGTATTGTTATTGTGTGTCCATTACACACTAACCCAATTTGATTCAGAGCTTGTTCATTAACTATGTTAGTAACAATTGTATAAGGTTACAAATACTCCAAGTTGTTAGTAGGTTAATACCGAGAGAGGTTTAACTAACCAATTGTCAACGAGACTTCAACTAACTGGAACTTGTGAGGAGAGGAATCCGGGACTGACTCCGGTCATGCATGTTTAGGATAGGAGGTCGGCATCTGTATCAGATCTGTCTTCCGCACCGCCTAGGGTCGACAAACTAACCCGACCAGCTCGAGTGAACAGTTCGAGGTGGGAGGCAAATTCAGGAGGCGCAGGAGGGTCAAGCCTACACCCCTCATAACTTAAGAATAATGTTAATTAACCCAATGGAGCTAATAACTCATTGGCTAGGGTTACCATGACCCGACAAAAATAAACAATTCAGTTAGAGAACAACCAATTCTAATAGGAGAATGGTTGACACTTATAAGGTATGGTCAAACACGAGAACTAAACAATTCTCAGACCTTAGGAGTTAGCAATCTAACTTACTCATTAATGGGTGTCCATTACGACGTTCAATTTATTTGAGCTGTGAATGTTTCACTTAAATGTGTTGTTTGTTATCGTACTTCTTATTATTATTTGTATGAATAAACAATTGCATGTATTCGACAAAGTAGTCGTGTGTAACCCGGCTAGCTTGTGGGCTGCACGTTTTCTGTACCAGCAATATGCTGAGCCCCTTAGGGCCTGTGATTTAAACTTTGCAGGTAGGTACCAGACGAGGACTCAACCTGAGAGTAGGAGCGGTTAGAGTACTTCGGGTTGCTTTTACATTTGTTACACGAGTTGTGCATGTACACTAGTTTAGTAGATTGTTGAGATGTTAGTATGATGTATTAGGATATGAGATACTCGGTATAAGTTGTGGTTTGTGATTTGTAATGTTTTAGATGCTCGAGTAATTATCCGGTTAGTCAGACCGTGACTTGTAAAGAGAATAGGCCTAGTTAGTCACGCGGGTGACTAACGGCGGTAACACCAATTTAGTAGAACTTTTCAGCTGCGTTGCTAATGTACGAGATGGACTTAGGGCAATGATCGTTGTATATGGAGATGGGGTGTTACAGTTTATTTTTGCTTTATCTAATGTCTAATGTTTGCAATTGTGTCTCCTTTCAGTATATACAGTCGAGTGTACAAGGATGGGTTGGGAGACTTTCCAACTTGTGAGAAGAGATGAGAGGAAGAAGTGTAGAAAGTTACTTTTGCTTTATTCCTCTTTGGTACATTCTTGTCTCCTTTTGGTATTTGTGCCTTGCTTTGTGATTTCTCTTTTCTTACTTGTGCAGCCGGCCATACATGTGTGTGAGGGTGAATTTGAGTTTTCCTAGACTTAATATTAAGACATTAAGTTGTACACTTGTGACTTTATTTATGTGTTAGGTGGTAACATGTGTTATTTTTGTTTTAGTGTGTATATAAGTGGTTGTTGTGTTTAATAATTTGTTTGACTATATAAAATGTTTTATATAATCTATTGGGCAATAATTATGATATTTAGTACATGCACTAATGTGTTACATGGAGCATTGATTTTAGGAGTTGGTTTCTCCTTAATAATGTTCTCTCTTTGATTAGAGATTTAATGTATAGTTTGGTGTCCATTTTGGACTATATGTTTGTACACTAATGTTTATAATGAGTAATACTCATTAGATGAATATTTGGTAATTATAACCATTATTTGATTTAATTCCTTATTATTTCATGAGAGGCTTAACCATAGTGACCCGACTTAGAGAGTTGAGCGGGTAAGTATGAGAAAAGCCCGGTGGTGAGCATTGAGATGTCTCTGCCGGGGGGTCAAGTGAATTGATTTGAGAATTATTCAAGAGAAGAATAATTAAGAAAACTAGATCGAGACCGAGAGTGGGTCTAAGAGAACAAGTAGAAACTATCTGATTAAGATGGATAAGTATTGATCAATGAGAATGAGGCGTTAATGACGAAGAAACCCTCATGGCCAAAAGAACAAGGTAGTGTAATCTAACAACTTAATGTGTTAGTCTTGTTGTATGTATTCCTTATTTAAATACTTGTGTTATGCGAGCTTGTTGTATGCTTACAGCATTTCATGTTATGATTTAAATAAAATCAATCGCATGCTTAGACGACAATTAGTTGGGTGTGACCTGGTAGTAGCGGGTTGCACGACTACCATACCAGCAAAGGTGCTGAGCCCCTTTAGGGGCCACCCATTCTATATCAGGTACAATGGAGACGATTACCGTTCGAGAGTAGGACGGGATATTGTTGTTATGCATGGGTAGAGTTATTTATTTGTGTTTGTAATTCTAATGGAGTAAGACCGAAAGTGTTATTGACTTGAGGATTGTATTTGACTCGGTTAAGAATGGAATGGTGATGTATATTATGAGTACTCGGGAATTCCGGTCCGTCAGACCGTTACTATATTTAGTTAGGCCTTGTTAGTCACGTGGGTGGCTAATGGCATTGTTTCACCCACCATTGTATTTGGATTATCCGCTGTGAAGGTAATGATGTACGAGACGATTAGACTTTAATGACGAGATTAGTGGTAGGGGTGTTACAAAACTAAACTACCCCTATATCAATAAATTCCACAAGATAACATTTTCCTCTAAATTACCAGTTACTTTTGTCTCTCTCGTAGAGATTCCATAAAGATACAACATGTTGTGAGTGTAATTTGTTATCGTCGAAGGTCTGTACATACCTCAAATGCTGATAAACCCAGTACAACAAAAGTAAAACTAACATAATTATTGTTTGATCTAAATTCAACTTCTAATATTAGCAGTTACAACATCAACAATCTGGTCAAGCAGATTCATCATGCTCAATGGACCCATTTGTGCTACATGAACCCATTAATGTTATCAATCAAAACAGACAAACCCATTTATGCAACATGGACCCATCTATGCTAACTCATTTATGCTACAAAATGTTTATGCTTTATACAAACCATTTATTCTACATGGACCCATTTATGCTAACTAAAAAGGCTAGTTGAATATGCTTTGGATATGCCATAACCGAACGTAGTCTAAGAAGTTAGAATGGTCACTCGTATAAGAATAACTACCAAATCTTGTATGATAAAAGTTTTGGTAATTACGAATACTTTTTGTGGTAATGGGGAATACGTTTTTTTTTATAAATGGCGCTGAATCGATGAAGTACATTAGAAGGCATAGCCTGCACAGGCCAGCGTAAGTAACTACAACCAAATTACACGACTCCTAGCCAATTCGATCAAGAAAATAATTTCTTAACCAAAACCAACAAAGCACCAGGATGTGACATTTAAAAAGCTACAGAAAGAAATATTTCATATCTATAAGGCAAGCACCTCTCTTAGGAGAGGAAGATCAACCTTGCACTTAGGATTCCACTTCAGAGCTAAACGCTTTGCTGAATATGCAACCTTACCCCAGTTAGGAACTGCTTCATTGAATATGATTCTGTTGCGCTCAGACCAAATCACCCACAAAGTGTACAAAAAAGTTGAGATCCAAAGACCTCTCGCTCACGGTTTTGGAGTAACGTACCCAGTGATCCATACATTGTTCTACTTCCAGCCCCATATCGACTTCTACACCCCCACCAATCTCCGATAGGAGTCCAGCTAAGAAAGAGATGGCTAGTTGTTTCCACACACCTCTGACATAGTGGACAATAGAGATCTCCCAATGGAACTACATTATTCCAAAATGGCCTATCTCTTGTTGCCAATCTACCTTTTAGTAGGAACTAGACAAACAATTCAATTAGGGGAGCAGCAAACTTCTTCTAAGCAAAACGGTGCCAACTCAGTAGTATATGACCTCTTTCATGTTGTATTTCTTCATAAATACTCATTATAGGGAAATTAGATTGACTATTATTTCCCAGGCTAAGACAGTCACTACTTGCTAGCCTTGGTTTTGAGGCTGATTCAAGACGTTTGTTAATTCACCCACCTTCTTTAATTCATATTGGAATAATTCATAATGACACACAAAGTTCCATACCCAAGCTTCCCTGTTCCATGAACCTATATCAGCTATTGAGGTTGTCTTTAGTTTGCTGATGAAGTACATTTGGGGAAACCGATCTTTGAGCCGCAGTCCATTAACCATGGTAACCAGAAGTTAATCAGTTCACCATCCCCCAATACCATTCCAAATTCTCAGCCAAAATAGAACCGGATTCAGCATGCCATTCACAAATGTTACAATGGTATTCCAAATTCCTTTATTTCTTCTTGTTTTCTCAGCATGGTCATATACACGAAGCGACACTTCAATGCCATAGACTAAAGTTATCACATGTTTCCATAACTTGTTTTCACATCTCTTATATTGCCACCATTATTTAAACACCAAAGCTATATTCTTGGTTTTTATTTCTGATATACCCAATCCGCCCAAGTCTTTGGGTATTGTTAACTTTACTCCATTTCACCAGAGCCATTCATTTAATTTTACCACGACCCCATAAATGTTTTCATCATAAACTGTTCAATTTATGAATCAATTTCTTAAGTATTCAGAACACGCTCAGATAGTAGATAGGAATTGACTCCAACACCGATCGTATCAGTACAAGACGACCCGCCCTTGACAGGCTCGCTTGCTTCTAGTTTGCTAATCAACTTTCCACTTTGTTGATAACCAGAAAACAAGTGTTGTAATTTCATGGATTCACACCCAGAGGGTAGCTCGGATACGTAGTAGGGAGGGGCATGATTTTACAGTCAAGAGTTTACGCCACCATGGTTTGGTCCCCCTCATCAAGATTGAGGGGGAAAATGCAAGAATTACTCCAATTAACCTCCAGTCCTGACATATCAGCAAACAGAGCTATAATCCACTTGATTTTTTCATGTTCTTCAACAGTGGGGTAGCTGAAAATAATCATATCATCCGCAAATTGCAAATGTGAAATAAGCACTCGATTCGACCCAATCAAAATTCCTCTTCTATCTCCTAAGGATATTGATGCTTCAAGCATCCAATTTAACGCTTCAACCACAAGAATAAAGAGTAATGGTGACAGCGGGTCACCTTGTCGTAGTCCTCATCGCAGTTTGAAAGTATTCGTTAGTACACCAAATACCACAACTAAAATTCGGGGTGTGGATATGCACTATTGTGCCCAAATCCTCCATACGTCCAGAAATCCAAATATGGATAATATTTTTTCAACAAAGTTCCATGACACTTTAATACCCCATCCCATATCGGGATATGAGTAGTAATGTGAATGGTTTATAAGGATACATACAGGTGGACTACAACAAAAAAGACCTTCCAATTTTAGGCCCAAGTGATGAAAAAGGGCTTAGAGTGGCTAGTTTTCAAACACCAATGGCATGGGAGCTGGGTTGTTGGACCGTTTCCTATAAAGAGGTGTTACAAATTGTATTATAGCAGATTATGGACCATGTCGAGATGGACTACCCTATGTGATACCCCTCTCACATTGGAATGTGAATAGCAAAGTGAGTGGTTTATAAGGATACATTTGCGTTGACTACAACAACAAGGCCTTCACTTTTAGGCCCTGGTGAGGACAAAGGGCTTAAGGTGGTTAGTTTTCAAGCCAGCTTGAGAGCTAGGTTACGTAATACCCTCATCCCACATCGGGGTATATATACTAATAGAAATGGTTTTAAGGATACATATAGGTTTGACTACAACAACAAGTCTTCCACCTTTAGGCCCAAGTGAGGTCAAAAGGCTTAAACGGGATATTTTTTAAGCTTGAATGGCCTAAAAGCTAGGTTGTTGGAAATTTTTCCATATGGAGTGTTAACATGTTATTAAAGAGGATTCGGGACCGTGTCGGGATGGAGTACCCTAAATGATACCCAATCCACATTGGGATGTCCGTAGTACAGTGAGTGGTTTATAAAGATGTAAACGGGTTGACTACAACAACTAGGGATGTCAATGGGTGACGGGCGCCCTTTTCACCTGACCACCCAACCCGCTAAAACGGGTGAAAAGGCCAAAAAAAATGAGTGACGGGTGAAACAGGTGATGGGTTGGGTCAGGTTAGGTTGGTTGGGTGAACATTTTTCACCCGTTCTCCCGACCCGTTCACCTAACCCGTCACTCGTATGTATTATATTAAATAAAAAATTCTTATCCCATATTTGTTGAGATAGTTTGAAAATATTTCAGTTCATACTCTATGTTTTGAGTATGTTGTTGAAATTAGTTGATGTGGTATGTATTACTAAAGAAACATGAGTGTATTTCTTCAAAAATTTAAGCTTATATAAGGTGTTAAAGACTAAAAATTCTTGCTAGAAGAAAAAAAAAAAGGGTAAGGTGACCGGGTGGGGTGACGAGTGATAAAGTTGCGGGTGACAAGTCGGGTCGGGTGTGCGGGCGAAAAACAGGTGGAGCATTACCCGACCCGAACCCGACCGTCGCCATCCTAATAGTAAGGCCTTCAACTTGTAGGCCCAAGTGAGGACAAAGAGCTTAAGGTGACTACTTTTCAAGCCCGAATGGCTTAAAAGCTAGGTGGTTGGATAGTTGCCCATATGCGGAGTTATAAATGGTATTAGAGATAACTGAGGATCTTGTCGGGGTAGGCTACCCGACACCTTCCGAAGAGGTCCTTGGGACTTAGACATTAGGGATGCGCCGAGGACGTCACGTTCCTTAAATGGGGGAGTATGTGATACCCCATTTCATATTGGGATATGGGTAGTAATATAAATGGTTTATTATGATACATATGGGTTGACTACAATAACAAGACCTTCCACTTTTAAGCTTAAGTGAGGATTAAGTGCGTAAAGTAGCTAGTTTTCAAGCCTGAATGGCTCGGAAATTAGGTTGTTGGATAGTTGCCCATATGGATGTTACAAATACACAATCGTAGTGTAACACCCCTATAATAATAAAACAACAACGGAAAATAAACTAAAGGTGCTACAGACCATCGGGCTCCAAACACCCAGTACCAACCTCACCAATTACAACCATTACAATTAACTAAGTTACGGTCTGAACTTCGAGAAAACTTAACATTAACATAACATAATAAAATACATTCACTCTAATAAAAAACCTAATCCCCAATCACTCATGCTCTTCGTGGCCACCTGTAAATCAATTTGTAACGTAATGTAAGATGAAACCAAGCAGCCCACCCGGGAGGGTGAGCCAGTTCCCTGGAATGGAACTGGTACAATTCTCCAACAACAAACTTATAAAACAACTCTTAATAAATATTAGCTTGAAAGCAATCGCTTAAACACATAGAGGAGCAAAACATTTCACAATCACCAAATCAAGATATCAAGATAAGAATAAAGGTTAATAACATAAAAGTAAGGTTAGTGAAACAAAACACATCATGTGTTAGTGAACATCCATTGCCTTAGTTAAACCCAATTCCCGTTAGGAGTAGGAAGACTCAGATAGCAAAGGACTAGGATAATATAGAGATCCAAGAACCAACAACTCAAGAGTGGAATAACCAATTGGGAGAGATGGCCCCCACCGCCAGATATAAATGTCCGTATGGACGAGGGATATACAGCCCTCTGCTGTCAGATTAAAAATGTCCTGGTGGACGAGGGATATACAACCCCCTGGTCAAATAAATGCCCCTATGGGCGGGGATATACAGCCCCCTGCTGCAAATATAAATGCCCCTATGGGCGAGGGATATACAGCCCCTGCTGTCAAATATAAATGCCCCTATGGGCGAGGGATACAGCCCCCTGCGTTACCATTGAAGACGCGCGCAGTCGAAACTCAAGAACCAGCTCATGGATGAAACGCTATCAGAGTCAAAAGAGATTACCAAAATTGACCTTTTCCAAATTCCCACCAGATCACTAACTACCCAGAGCAATACCAAAACACTCAGTCCTACAGAGTGCAGAAGCGTAAACCCTAAGCAGCCAATGTCTAATGGAACAACCAAATAGAAGGAACCAATACCCAAGTGAGTTTCACATTCAAGGCTCAGTTAGTCACACAAGCTGAGTTAGTCACACAACCTTTTCCTTTTTTAGAAATTCCTCTTAAAGCCAGTTAGCGTTTCCCGAAAACGACTCACAAGTCAATCAGCAAAAGTAACGGAGTACGAGAAATCGTACCAGGGTAATGCTGTAGCAGTTCTAGTCAACTTGCGCAAACAATCAACAGTACTCTGAAGAATATTAAAGGTAGTCTATCATCAACCACTTGTAGCCTATGTTAAGCTTAAATAAACTCCTTACTCTTATTCCAAAGTCTCAATTGTCTTTTAAGCCCTCACTTAGATGTTATGTATAATCTTTTGAGTTATCTGAGAACGTTGTATAGCCCAAGGTGGTAAGATCAAGGGATGTATTCGATTAACATTTGCTAATTGTCCACTCCTATCCACTTTATTCATACTTAACCACAATCCTCACATTCAAGACTTTTGAGACCTCAATATCATAAATGTGTTTATATTATATAATTAAATCTAAGAATTTCAATAATAATCTTAAGCTCAACACCTTTATTCTTAATCTAGATTAAACATTGTATTATGACCTATGATGGACTGATCTCAGAATAGTATACTATTATCTCACAATGGAAAGATTATATATTTAAACAATATCTACTAGATAACCCATTATGACTAAGTCTTTCCCTTAACTTAATTAAGATCTACATCTTGTATATTTGAATCATAGTGTTGTAGATGCATTTTATTATAACTTAGTTGAGCCACTAAACTCAATTATCATATCCTTAGTTCAGAATGACTTTTAATCACAACCATCTAATAAACTTGTCATAAGATGTTAAATTGCTTCCCATCCTGAATAACTATACTATAGTTAACTTAGATTTAACGAATTAATCTTGCATTTAGTATTCACAAGGTATATTATATGTTTTATTATTACCTATACAATAAGATGTTTAGTATAACCTTTTATGTATCCTTACTTACATTTAATTTCCTAAATGTTTTATTTTTACACGCATTCTCTCTATAGACTATGCATAATCCTTTGTACTAAACTTCATTAAACTTAAGCCTTAAATACGTTTTAAATTGTTTTACAAAACCTAAGGTTTCAAAGGAATATCTTAATAAATTAATTTCCTTTATTGTATTTAGGATGGACAATATATCTACATAGAGTAGAATTTATCAAAGAATTTAATTTTGGTTTGTAAGTGAAATTGTTAATTATTTAATAAGATAATCTACTATGAAAATTCTCATATTTTATATTCAAATAACCCATCATTATTTCCCATTACCGTAAAGTATATCAATATAATATCTTATGTAACTTAGTTTTATATAATAAAAGGTTCAAAGGTTTTAAGTATCAAATTCCTATTTATAAACCTTCTATAAATTCTAACTACTAAATACCTCACTTAATTGTAAACTCACATCCTAAGTATTGGTAATAAATGTTATAAATGTATTTCATATGGCTTATCTAATGCCAAGAAACTTAAGGATTATATTAGATAAATTTCCAAATCATAGTTTAATATAGATTATATCATAATCCTTTTAATGATTCTATCTTAAAACATTAAGTTATATTTCAATACCATAAATATTAAGAAATAATTAAATCTAGACTTACTAATCCACCTCACATTTAGATGTAAAAGTATTTTATTTATTTTATTATTGTTTATATATTAAGAACATTTAGATGTAAAAGTATTACATTTATTCATTAATTATATAGTAAGTTCTATTTGTGTAAAATCTAATTACAAATATTCCTAAGTCCCAACTTATGAATTACCTAACCAAATTATAGATTTGCATTATGGTCTTTGACAAATAATATTACACATGTATTTTGAAATACCCCAAACCTTGATAGGTGGTTAAATAGCAAACCATGTCATATAAAGGCTAAAAGTGCCTTAGAAACATCAGTGGACAATTTAAAATATAGTAAAGTGCAATAAAGCATAAGACACAGTATGAGCAAAAACATGCTCTAAGCTATGAGTGAACTTGGTTAGGACCCAAAGAGCCTACCAAGACTTGATAACATTTAATTATGATTTAATAAGGCTAAATAAGTCCTTAAGAAACTTTGGTGGACAGTTAAACCAAGTAAAACATAAAAATACCTTAAAGTCAATATGAGCAAAAATGTGCTCTAAGCTTGGGATGAATGTGTATAAGACCTAATGGTCATACCTATACCTTATAAGTATGTTAATGAATATATTAAATCAATTACCAAAGAAAACCAAGCTTTGAAAACAAGTTTAAAACACAAAATGTGCTTAAGGAGTCTTAAAGCACGTTTTGAAAAATTGTCTTGTAAATGAGTTTTGAATGGCTAAATGTCCATCATTACTCTTTAATTAACGGTGTACTATATAGTATCACATTTGGGTGGCCATATTAGTGGGAAATCAAAATTTCACTTCTCTGTGCTTAGTTTGTGAATAGTAACTTTTATACGCTAGCTTGTAACATCGGTTATGTTATTTGAGTCAATAAAGACTATATTACCCTTCTATTAAAATGGGGGCCGGTTTTTCATGTGTGAGTACCCACCCATGTAAAAGAAATCAAATACGTCCAGGTTAAGCTTAAGTCAGTACTATTTGTTTAAGTTACAAATATTCAAAAAGCAAAGGTTATCTTCATTCTCTCATTCCTTCCCTCATTTCCCACGGTGGTCTTCTTCCTCTCTCTCCTCGGTTTCCAACAGCCCACACTCATTCTTCATCTTCTTTCACGTAACTTGTGATTCCCTTGGCCAAATCAATCCAAGACCATATTTGTCTTAGTTAGGTAAAGCTCTACACTTCCCTTTTTAAATCTTCAAGAACTCAATTTGGTGCCATAGAGATTCACCATTGAAGGAGCTTTGAGCCCATCTTTTCACATATTCTTGTTCTCCTTTGCTTCAAGGTAGGAAACCAAAGAAAATCAAGTTTCCTCATGTTTTGTGTTGTCCGAAAATCCACCACCCATGGTGTATTTATCTTGCTTGTTTTAGCTTCATTGAATCTTCCAAGGGCTAGGAGGAGTCCTTCTTGATACTTGTTCAAGTTCTTTCCCAATTCCAAGGTAAACAATTACTTGATGTGTTAAACAATATTGTTGTAACTAGGGGTTGCAATGATGAGTGTGAAGCATAATGCTTGAATACTCATTCTATTTGTTTGTATAATGTTTAATAGTTGGCAAGGAACCAAATGCCGCTTACCGGTTTCACAAGGAACAAGAAAGAAGTTTGTGAGGAAAAAAGAGGTAAACAAACTATCTCAATGTAGTTTAATGCCTTAGGAAAATGAGCTGATTTGCTTAATAAAATACCTAAGGAAGCCAATGGCGAATGAGCTAGTAAAATGCTCTCAAAGAGTTTATTAAGGAATATGTATGTGTTGGGTGTATTTGCAGTCAAAGGCATTGTTTATGTGGGAAATTCAGTGTTTAAGGTTTATGCAATTTAAGGGCCTAAGAGCCATGCATTTAAGGGCCTAAGTGCCAGCAATTTAAGTTATGCACTATATTGTGATGTAGTGCTTAATGTGTGAAGTTGTGTATAAAGTGTGGTTTGATGGATTTAGGTGCTCTTGAAGAAAATAAGGTAAAAAACCTAGTTTTTGATGAGTAAATACAAGAGAAGTTATGGCCAATTGGGAAAATGTTGTAAGAAGTTCTAAGTGTTTTAAGCAAGTTTTGGTGAACTAGGAAGTGTTAAAAGTGAATGAATGTTTACTTAAGAAGAAAACATGTATTAAGGTGATTTAGAGTGATGCAAGGATTTAGGTGTTGTCTTGAGTTCTAGGAATTCATGTGTGTTGTGTGGATGTATTAAAGTCTTGGAGGAATTGTTTAAGTTTAGGTAAGGTTGGTGTTCAAGGAACAAGTGATTTAGGTATGATGTTAAAAAGGAGAGTTTAGTAGTAAGAAATAATGCTTAAGAGATGATGTTAAGATGAGGAGAAAAGTGTTTTGGGATAGTAGTTATAATAGGTGAGAAACCACATAGGAACCTAGTACAAATGTTGAAAGTGTTAAGAAATTTTTACAAGGAAATAAGTAAGGCTTAAGGAGCTAGAAAATGAGTTTCATGGATGTTGTATGTGGATGTAAGGTAACCTAAATGTGTTAGGAGCATTAAGAGGCCTTAGAGAAGTTGTAAAGAAGGCAAGTTTGGGTAAGTTTAGAAGGCGACCCGACCCAGGGGTCCGACCAGTTTTGGGTCGGTCGAGCCTCTGTTAGATGTTAGGAATGTGTTCGGTAATGTCCGACCCAAAAGGGTGGGTCGGACATGGGTCGGTCGGTCAGTTTCAAGGAAGAAAAGTTCGCACATGGTCCGACCCAGCGAGTGAGTCGGACGTGGGTCGGACGGGCATGTTGTAAGGAAGTAAAAGGGTTCTGTAATGGACCGACCCAGCGGGGGTGGGACGGTGGGTCGGTCGGACCAAAAACATGGTTTAAGGTTATGAAATGATATGTGATGATGGGGATTGGTAGGTAATGTGTTATAAGATGTTAAGGACATGTTAGGGGAGTTTTAATGACACCTAAGTGGGTTAAAAGTTGTATTAAAATTGAGAGTAAAACAAGTTAAAAAATGTTTAAGTTATGTAACTAAGTTAACGGGGAAAAATTAAGCCATTGACATTAAATGATCAAGCAAACCCCGATGTTAATGAAAACACGTGTGATGTTAAACAGTTTGTTCGAGGAAGAATGCTCGGGGAACATAAATGGACAGGATAAGTGGACTCCGGTGAACAGGTATGGTTTTCTTGCAACCTGCGTCCTACCGGATTACACCGGCTTGTATGCAATGTGTTTTTCTGTATGTTGCACGTTGTAAGATTAAACATGTATGAGTTTACAGTAATTCATTATGTGGCGTGTTCAACTCGATACCATTTAAACCTCGGCAGTGTTAACCTTAGTTAACTGAGTCTTAGGATCACTTGAGAGTTCGGTATTCGGAGGAGTAAACGACCCGTACCATGGGACGTAACTAACCAGGTATGCAGTGTGTTAATTGTGTGATATGTGTATGTGATGTAGGGATTCCCTTGTATATTTAACCCAGTTGTATACTGTATGTGTTGTTGTTGATAGGCTCCATAGTGGGGTCCTAACTAATATCTAAGTAAGTATGTACTAACAGTAGTGAGGAATCCGGTTTGACGTTTTGGTCGCGCGTTGTTGGGGAGAGGGTATCCGTCTAGCCTTACCCTTCTTTGTTTATGGTTGTTTCCCTCACGGGTTATGATCTCCCATTAGCTTACTCCAAAGCTTGGCTATTCTGACTATGATCGGTTTAGGGGGAAACATGTGTTTGTGTGGGTGTTCGGGCCTCCAAACCAAACCGCCTTAACTTAAGTTACTCGTCCGACTATTAGGACGGTAAGATGTGTTTGTTGTTTTTGTATAACGAGCTTATCATGAGACTGGCAACATTCTCTAGGCTCACCATGTGTGTAAACAAGTTGTTTAGGTAGCGTTCCCTACAGCGAACCATTCCCGTTATTGTATGTGTTTGTTGTGATGACAATATCCATTGCGGTTGGTATTATGTGTGTACGTGGAAAACGTGCAAAGTGTTGTTAGGTTGTTGTATGTAGGATTTTATATGTTGTATAATACGGAGTGTGTGATCTATGGATATGATTCCCAGTTTGTAATAAGAGGCGTAAGGATGACCCGATTTAAGGGTACTGTGTCGTCTATTAAGGGAGTAGCTCCGTTGAGGAGAAACACTCTAGGGATGATGAATACCATGGGTGACTTGTTACGTAGGATGTATACTCGATTGTTGAGCCCATTGAGGCGAAATGTTAAGTGTTGTGTTTAGTCACATGCATGATTTAATATAATCAACTGCATGCTAAGACGACAATTAGTTGTGCGTGGCCCGTGGTAGCATGTGGGCTCGGGATTTACCATACCAGCAAAGGTGCTGAGCCCCTTGGGGCCCACACCCTTTCTCTTCTTTTCCTATTTCAGTACGAAGTGCTGGAAGCCGTTCGAGAGTAGAAGGGGGTAGTCATTGTACATGGGTAAACTTTTAAGTGTGTATTATTACAGTAGGTGTAGTAAGACCGATTGTTGTCGGCACCAGTTTATAAATACTCGGTATAGTTGATAAGGTGTATATTATTGTTGGTTGTAATGGAAAGGGATATAATGTATAGTTGCTCGGGAATTTAGCCCATCAGACCGGTACAATGTATATGGAGTTAGCCTTG